>JARUHQ010000089.1:0-20469 GCA_029955515.1 Chrysomela aeneicollis | reverse complement strand
GGATCTTCCCAAGGTGTTTCTTCGACGCCAAATTCGATTCCTTTGTGAAGTCCCTCCACGGTTAAGTCAAATTGAGGATTTATAAATTCACCTTCATCTGACTCGAAGCCTACATCTAATTCCACGGAGAAGTCGTGTTCCTCCTCCTCCTCACGCTCGACGTTATCGAACGTATACAAAACTCCGTCTTCCTTATCATAATGTCCATTCACTGCATCAGGGCCGGTGACAGTAGCTAAAAATTTGACCATAACATCGAAATTTACCCGACAGCTTTCATCCTTGATATGGGTGATTTCAGGCTCGAACTCTCCAATCTCTGTGACACTGAATTTTTCAAGCTCAGCATCTTCCCACGTAGATACGTTATAGCCATCAGCACTCTCTAGCTGGGACTTAAGTTCTTGGATGATAGTCTCTTTATTTTCTTTGAGAAATTTCTCAATGAAAGCGGCCCTTTTCGCTTCGATATGCTTGTAACAAATATCCAAAAGCGAATTGAGATTTTCTACACTGATAAATCTATCGTTTGATACGCAAAATGCTTTGTGGTCTGGATCATTCGAAACCACATAGATACTTTCCCCTTCCTTCAATTCTTGACGTAGCGAAATCAGGGAAAAGGCGTCACGGAACTCATTTTGTTTTTTGGCTGCACCAAATGGCCGCTTTTGTTTAAAAAACATATCCAAGATTTCATCCGGATCTATTTTCTTCATGTCCAAGATCCTGGCACGAGTAGCTTTAAGAAAAGCTTCTAAATCCGCCACACCTTTTTCGTTCAGCTTTTCTTCCGAAAGAATAGGGAATACTTGTTTGGATAATTCCTTATCAGAGCGTAGAAAACCAGCTCGCTTTTGAAAATTCTCAATCCCTTTCAGTCCCTCTTTTATGGATTCGAGAATTTTCTTTTTAATCTCTTGGATAACCACTGTGTTGGTAATGTGAACAAGCTCGCCTTTCTGACAAAGCTCTTCGAAGGATGAGATACTACCTGACGAAAAATCTAACTCAGCAGCCATAAAAAACTGTGTGTCGATAAAAACATTTTTGGTTAGCAGTGTCATTTATTACCCCAAGCATCGCAAATTAATGCCGAACGCTTTGTCTATTTAAACCTTTTGCGCAATAGATTCATGGCATTCAATGCGAAAACCCGTAATCGCTATTCCTTCATTCGACCAAACGCCTCCATCTGACGAATCAGAGTAGATCCACCAGATTGACTTACCCATGATCACGACAAACCAGCTTGAATAACCGGCGGTGCGGTTTTCACGCAGCAGGGGTGTTGCTTCATTCTCTGCGATCTGTGACCAGGTTCGCCATCGCTCGACTTTCATACCTTCTTGACGTATCAACGCCTGAATACTTTCTCTTTATCGCATCGCAATTATACCTGTCGAAGCTATTAAATAATACTATTCAACTGGTCAAAGTTTTTTTCAAAAAAATCTTTATAAACGCTTTCACTAGGTATAAAAGCAACAATGCTTTCCTTTGCCCGAGTAAGCCCTGTATAAATTATCTCAGCAGAATCTTTGTCACAGACAAGAAGAACAACAAGCGGGGACTCATATCCTTTGAAGCTATGAATAGTGGATAGCTTCGTAACCCCACTATTGAGGTTGAATCCAACTTTTTTGAATTACCAAGGGACTTAGCAGATTTGTTAAATTTCGGATGCTGCATCATTTCTAGAGTGGCGAACGTCGTGAGCGTACGCTGCTTATGCCCTTCCCCATTACGGAGATGATAATCCAAATTTTGAAGCACACTTTCCCTTGAACACACTATTGTCAGGTCATTTGGATGTAAGCCTTCTTTTTTTGTTAGATCTACAATCAATTTCGCACATTTATCCAACTCGTCCTCATGATAAGAAGAATAGGCGTTAACTCCTAGCATCGACAGAGACGGCTGGTAAGACTCATCCACATCCAAGTCATAGTTTTCCAGGAGGTGGGTCGCCTGAAAAAGAGCAGCAACTTTCATAACATGGCTATCTTGTTTGAATCGGAAGCTTTTGGTTAGCTTTTCCCACCGTCCAAAGCCATCGATCAGCTTAGATCGTCTTTCGGAATCAATAGCCCGCGAGTAAATGTTTTGCTTTTCATCCCCAAACAACACCATTTCGCCATCTGGGTTTAAAAAATTATCCCTTATTATTTTTAGCCATTCTGGCTTATAGTCTTGAACTTCATCTATCAAAATCGTGTCGTATCGGCGAATATTTTCGACACTTTGAAAAATACTTTCATTTGAAAAGTAGCGCTTTTCTAGCTCATCCCACGACAAATCTTTAAAATCAATCTGAACACCATAATTGTTAAACGCAGAACTCATAAATCCATGATAGTGCGCAATCTCAAAATTGGCCCATGAAAAATCGTCACGAACTTCGCTGATTTTTCCTTTAATATACATCTGCAAAGTGATATTGAAGGTCAAAATCAAAACAGCACCTTCATGGCGTTTGTGCGCGTTCACCGCACGTTTTGCCAATACTGTAGTTTTTCCTGAGCCAGCCACACCGCAAATTTTAGCTCTGGCTCCCTCTGAGCTTTCACATAGCCTTGATTGTAGCTTGCTGTATTGCAGCTCTTTCCCCTCATTCGCATAGTGATAAGGGGGAAACAATAAACGATAAAATTCTTTATGCACAGTTTCGTAAAAATTTATGCCGCGTAAATTTTTGCTAAACGAAATTTTCTGTAGGTTATCCCTAGTCACTGACAATAGCGTCAGATCCCGACTGAGTTTTTTCTTCTTGCTCTCCAGATACTCTCGTTTCTTATCATAGCTTTCGTGTAATATTCTTTCTGACTTGAAATTACTCTCATTTTCTCTAAGCTGTTGATTTAGACTTTCGATAGCTGGGCTATAAAAATCCTCAAGTCCCTTTTTATCAACACAGTGAAAATAAACACTCACCTTGACAATGTTAAAAAACCTTTCGTCCCTTATGTTCTTTTCTAAAAGCCCGTTAATGTGAACATCAAAAAATGTTTTCTTGTATGCAAAGGCCTGAGCGAAAGGGGACTTAATTATTTGTCCGTTACTCTTCAAACTCCAAACGTTATCTGACGATACCCTATACCGCTGAAGATCCCAATCTTTAACCTCGACCACCACAACGCCCAACTCCTCATTGAGCAATACAATGTCTGGCCTGTCGCCATTGAAGCAAGGTTGAAAAAAAACATTTGTGTTTTCGTCGAACATTAGGCTGAGAGCTTCGAGCAAATGCAACTCTCCAGGCGTAGGTGCTTGCCTAGATTTTTTAATTTGATCAATATTAGGGATTACATTTGCCACAGTCTTCATTCCTTTGAACATGCTCAATGCGCACAGTAGCACAATGCCATATTTCACACAATGAATGCGCCATCCGTTCAGTTAATAATACCGGAAGCCTAAACTTTTATTAAAGCAAAAATAGCCGCTCGAAAACGGCCTTCGTAGTCACCATTTTTACTAATCTGCTTTTTCTTTCAATGAAGGGAATCGAGCAGCGTCACGTTTTGGCTTAATGCTGCCTCCAGGAAGGGCAGCAATGGGTCGATTTTTGCCTGTCGCCACCGGCGGCAGCCGACCGATTCTGTTGAAAAAGTCGGCCGTGGTTTTTAAGGCAGCAAAGTACGCGTCGGAGATTGAAATCCTGAATGTCCGCAGAGCCTCTCAGGCTGAGATTTCACGTAGAAGCGCGCTGAAGAGGCGCTTTCACCGACCAATCCTACGGCAGTCTGAGAAACCCGACTTTTTCAACAGAATCGACCCATTGCGGCCACTCGCAAAAGCTGATGGTCAAGAAAGCACTGTCCATCCTACATAGCCCTCAAGCCCACGCAGGGTGGAAAGCCGCAGAGCGTTTTACACCGATGGTCACCCAGACTACCTCGTTACGCCCCCTTTAACCGACTACCAGCTTGACTTAGTCAGAAGGGAAACTCACCGTTCGATAGGAGCCGAAAGCCTGATGGATTTAGTAGCTTCGAGCTTCGAGCTGAAACATGAAGATCTCCAGTGCATTGAATCGCAGCTTTCTGCTTATGCGCATTTACGGCATCCATGTATTCATCAGGCCCAAGCTGAATAGATACATGCTTTTCAATCTCACCAATCATCGTCGCAATTGTGATGGTACCCGCCTCATCATTCAACGGCCTGTCCAATCGTTTGATGGAACCTATAATAGTCCGCGCCGGTAGGACATAATTGTCTTTGTAATAGGCTGAAGCGTCCGCAATTTTGACGACGCTCTCAACATCAAATCTAAATGATTTAATTTGTGAAACGGTTTCAGGGCGATGCGACGGGATGATTGAAATCTCAAAACCTCGCTTCTTTTCTGCACCGCTGAGTCCTACAAGTGCATCGCACATATTGGAGCTTGCCCCGCTGGTAACTGCCGCATCAAATACGGTGAGGTCTCCAACTGATGAGAATTCATCGATCGCAAAGGTAAGAGCCTCAAGACTAGATGCCAAATTCGCAGTGACTATATTGGACAATGGAACATCTTCAAAAGATCCCTGATCACTCTGACTCGGCCCAACTGGAGCGATTATATTTACGATATAACTACCAACCTCGGTCTGCCCCAATCGGAGCGAATCGATGTATGCCTTCACCTCTGGCGAGCGCTTCCCCATAAAATGCCGTCGCTTCGAAGCTGTAGACATCACCGCAGAGGCCATCAGATCACGCGCGCGTATGTTAAGAAGTACACCGTCATTTATCGGAATAGTCCCTGCATCAACGTCGTTGTGAAATACACGTATACGGACTAGGTCCGCAAAGTGTCCCATGACTTC
Organism: Chrysomela aeneicollis; assembly: GCA_029955515.1. Classification (NCBI taxonomy): domain Eukaryota; kingdom Metazoa; phylum Arthropoda; class Insecta; order Coleoptera; family Chrysomelidae; genus Chrysomela; species Chrysomela aeneicollis. The sequence continues at coordinate 15,652 of JARUHQ010000089.1, read as the reverse complement.
TTTCAATACGGTTAGAAACGATCGATCTTCAAATAGCGATATAGCAATTACTGCATCCACCATGCGGTCTGCGAAGTCTTTAGCAGAAGCTGAACTAGGCAGCAGAATTTCCGCATCGGACTGATCAGTACCGGATCTATGCCATATTGACGCCAGCCCTTTGAAGTCGCCATCGCGAAACCAACCATGGGACAGCATGTATGTCTCCAATTGTGCTGGAGTTATGTCGTTAAGATGCTTGGCGAGCTCATCCCGTCTCATACGCTTTCCCCATTACTGGCCAGCGTTAACAGGTGTCGCAAGCTGGTGGTGGTTAGCCGCTGTGTAAGCGGGATCTCAACGGTTACCGACGAGTTATTGCTAGTGCTTGGATAATCCCTGAGTGACAGCCAATAGCAGGTGTTGTGCAGAGTCATGTGCGAGGCATGATGCTCGACCCACAACCCATCATCTTCTGGGACCAATAGCACAACGAGGTAACGCGGACAAATCACGTTACTGCCGCGAAGATCGTCGAAGTTTTTGCGAGACAGAGGGAATTTGATGACGTTTCCAGACACCAAATCCTGAGAGGTGCATTTCAGCTGCAACTGAACCATGGGGTTCCGGAGCAGGCCGGTAAATCCCTTACCGGAAAGTTGGATATCGATGCTGTCGTCGTCAACCATCGGCTGACTTGGGTTAAGCCCTGCTTGGGCTGCCATTGCGTGCACATAAGCAATATTGAACTGCTCTTTCCTCTTGCCTGCATCCATACGAGATCAACTCTATCATTCGTGCCCCTAGGGGAGCTTTCCTTATCTGCAGACTTTAGCGGAAACAGATTAGATCGGCTTTGCTTTTTTCAGGCGCTTACGGATGTCCGCTTTTGGCCGTAGTGAGCCATTCGCCTCCAGGTCAAGATCAACCCCGTGAAAGCAACTTCAGGCCATCTGGACGCAACTCGCCCTTTGGCGAGACGTGCCGGTACAACGTCTGTCGAGTGACGCCGAGTTCCTCACACAGACCGCCAACCACGGTTTCCGGCTGCCCCATCGACGCCATGGCCAATCGCAGTTTCGCTGCGGTCATCTTGAACGGCCGCCCGCCGTTCCTGCCGCGAGCTCGTGCCGATGCCAATCCTGCCATCGTGCGCTCGGAAATCAGCTCCCGCTCGAACTCGGCCAGTGCCGCAAAAATGCCGAACACGAGTTTGCCGGCAGCGGTCGTCGTGTCGACCGCTGCGCCGTGACCGGTCAGGACCTTCAATCCCACGCTGCGGGCAGTCAGGTCGTGCACGGTGTTGATCAGATGGCGGAGATCGCGGCCGAGCCGATCGAGCTTCCACACGAGCAGCGTGTCGCCTTCACGGAGCGCCTTCAGGCAAGCAGCCAACCCTGGTCGATCATCGCGTCGGCCTGAAGCCAGATCCTCGTAGAGATGTGAAGGACTCACCCCAGCGCGGATCAGTGCATCGCGCTGCAGATCGGTGGATTGGGATCCGTCCGCTTTTGACACTCGCATATAGCCGATCAACATCTCTTCACCTGTCACATATACGTTCGATTATGTGACAGTTTGAGTCGGAAAGCTCTGGCCGTCAAAAATTGTCACTTAACCCGTTATTTAATTTAAGACATGCAAAGGATTCATCAAGCTCATAATGTGACAAAATTCCGGGGAATCCGCTCGTTGGCAAACATGGCATTAAGTCTGCGTCGAAACCTGTGATCCCTACCCACAAGATCCTCTGACTTGCAGTTAATGCTGGTTGGCGACGATGGAATGCAGGTCGGTGTGGATCAATGCAGGTTCATTCGCAGCTAACGCTGGTTTGCCGGGCCGGACAGTCGCAGTTAATCCTGGTCGAAAACGGCGCTGATTGCAGGTCGGAACGTTTTCGTTTGCAGGTCGTTACAAGTAGGGGAAGAACACGCGAGAAGTGAGTACGTCGAAGAACTCACCGAGGTGCGCCCTGGCACGTATGAGCCGTTGTCCTCGTGGGACAATGGTTATAGCGAGAACGGTGATCCGCTTCAGGATGCACGTCGTTTGTGCCGTATTATCAAGGATTCTCGGTTCGCAATTTTTGGTAAGGGATCACTTTACAACTCGTTCACCGATCAAGGGTTTGATGCCTACAGCGCCTACCATAATGACCCGGTGAAGTTCGCAAAAATCGTTGAAGAGATGGCAAATATCAAACTGTAACGACTGCTCACCTGCTGAGGAATGCCCGCTCGCGGGCATTCTTAGACCGCTCTATACGCAACTGACACGCCATAACTGATCAAGCTTCGTCGTGTAACTCTGGCTCATCAGACTGCGCTGCATAGCCCACTCTGGGCTCGTTGGAACGCTGGCCACCCGTAGAGTGCCGCGCCCCCACCGATTGTTGATTTCATCAAGTACCAACATAACCTTTGTCGAGGCTGTGGGCTGATTGCTCGCAAAAAGATCATCCGTGTATTCACCTGGCTGACATAGATTCAGCAGCATCACTTCTGCCTTGCTGTATCGGTATCCTGGACGGAACACCCGATCTACGGCCTCAGTAGCGGTCTTGGTAAGCAACCGCACGTCATCAGTAGGATAGGGGAGGTCGACCACCACGCCGTTGGCATACTGCGCTTCAGTAGGATTGAACATGCCTGTGCGGATGCTGACGCGGATTTTCTTGCACAGAGAATGCTGAGCGCGCAGTTTTTCTGAAGCCCGCATCATATAGGTGGCCACGGCCTCTTTGATCGCCGGTAATTCCGTCATGCGCTGGCCAAACGCCCGACTGCAACAAATTTCCTGCTTGGGTGGATCGGGTTCATCCAGCTCCAGGCACGAGGTGCCGGCCAACTCCCGAGCCGTTTTCTCAATCACCACACTAAATTTATTTCGCAGCGTCCACGGATTGGCTTTTGCCAAGTCCATCGCAGTCTTGATGCCCATTGCATCCAGGTGCGCTTTCATTCGCCGGCCGCCCCCCCAAACTTCGGACACGTCGGTGTTACGTAACACCCAGTCACGCTTGAAGGTATCGCAGATATCGACCACCCCGCCCGTTTGCGCTTGCAGACGTTTGGCCGTGTGGTTGGCCAACTTGGCTAGCGTCTTTGTGTGGGCAATGCCTACTCCGACAGGAATGCCGGTGCAGCGTAGAACCCGAGTGCGAATTTCACGACCGAGATTTTCCGGACAAGGCACGCCGCGCAAATCCGCGAATGATTCATCGATGCTGTAAACCTCAACGGCGGGCACCATCGACTCAATGACGCTCATGACCCGCTGGCTCATATCGCCATAAAGCGCGTAATTGGAAGAGAAGGCCACGATGCCGTGACGGCGCAGTTTGTCTTTGATTTGGAAATACGGCTCGCCCATCTTCACGAACGGCTTCGCATCGTAGCTACGGGCAATTACGCAACCATCATTGTATCTGAATGACTCTAACAGTTAGTTTAGTGTAAGATATTGATTTATAAGTAAATTAACTCACTAACATTTTTTGATTATTTTCCTTCGTTCCTGATGGCGATACTCCTCGACTAAGCCTATTTCAGACGTGGCTTCGCAAAGCAGGGCGGCGGATCGCAATCGACGATAGCTTCACTGTATACTTTTGGCTCCGCATACCCCTTGAGCTACAGGAACACCAGCATGACTGTACTCCAAACGCTCTACTGGCAGCCTACGCCGCCTTAGCGCTACGCCCCCTCGCAACACCTCGCCTCCGCCAGTTTCGCTCGCGGCTGCGTACTGCTGTATGCCCGGTTCTTACACCCAAAGCGCACAGCAAAATAATCCTCACAATTTGAATTCGTATCGACGCGCTCGCCATTTTCCTGGCATGCGTGCGGTGCATTGCTTTGGATATTCTGATGCTACAAACACTCAAACAAACGTGGTTTTCCAACGTCCGTGGCGACGTGCTCGCGGGGATCGTCGTCGCACTTGCGCTGATCCCTGAAGCCATCGCTTTCTCTATCATTGCGGGCGTCGACCCCAAAGTTGGTCTCTACGCCTCATTCTGTATCGCCGTGGTGATCGCCTTTGTCGGTGGCCGCCCAGGCATGATTTCAGCCGCGACAGGGGCCATGGCACTGCTGATGGTGACCCTGGTCAAGAACCATGGTCTTGAATATCTGCTGGCCGCCACGCTGCTGTGTGGCGTGTTGCAAATTGGTGCTGGCTACCTGAAGCTCGGCTCGCTGATGCGCTTCGTTTCGCGCTCGGTGGTGACCGGCTTCGTCAATGCACTGGCGATCCTGATTTTCATGGCTCAGCTGCCGGAGCTGACCAATGTCACCTGGCACGTCTACGCCATGACAGCCGCAGGCCTCGGCATCATCTACCTATTTCCCTATGTCCCCAGGATCGGCAAGCTCATCCCATCGCCACTGGTATGCATCATCGTGCTGACCGCCGTCGCCATGTCGGTTGGGCTGGATATCCGCACGGTCGGTGATATGGGGGAACTGCCGGATACGCTGCCGATCTTCCTCTGGCCTGACGTGCCGCTGACTTTCGAGACGCTGGCCATCATCTTCCCTTATTCGGCAGCACTGGCCGTGGTCGGTCTGTTGGAGTCGATGATGACCGCGACCATTGTCGACGACCTGACCGACACCTCCAGTGACAAGAACCGCGAGTGCAAGGGTCAGGGCGTGGCCAACATTGCTTCGGGTCTAATCGGCGGTATGGCCGGTTGCGCGATGATTGGTCAGTCGATCATCAACGTTAAATCCGGCGGTCGTTCTCGTCTGTCCTCCCTGGCCGCAGGCGTATTCCTGCTACTGATGGTGGTATTCCTCGGCGATTGGCTGAAGCAGATCCCAATGGCTGCCCTGGTAGCCGTAATGATCATGGTATCCATCGGCACCTTCAGTTGGGATTCGCTGCGCAACCTGAAGAAGCACCCGTTGTCGACCAACATCGTCATGGTCGTCACTGTGGTGGTAGTGGTGGCGACTCATAACCTGGCCTTCGGCGTGTTGGCCGGCGTGCTGCTGGCCGCGATGTTCTTCGCCAACAAGGTTGGCCATTACATGCATATCAGTTCCTCGCTGGACGAAGCCGGCGAGCATCGTAGCTACGACGTTACCGGCCAGGTGTTCTTCAGCTCGGCGGACAAGTTCGTCGCTGCCTTTGACTTCAAGGAAGCGCTGGGCAAGGTAACCATCGACCTGAATCGTGCCCACTTCTGGGATATCACCGCCGTTGCAGCCCTGGACAAGGTAGTCATTAAGTTCCGCCGTGAAGGCACTGAAGTCGAAGTGCTGGGCCTCAACGAGGCCAGCGCCACTATCGTGGATCGCTTTGGCGTTCACGATAAACCCGACGCCATTGATCAACTCATGGGCCACTAAGAAGGAGAACAACGATGACCCACGTAATTGCCTGTATCGACGGTTCCACCTCGGCTTCAGCTGTGTGCGACTACGCGGCCTGGGCCAGTCTAAGCCTGGAAGCCCCGCTGACCTTCCTGCATGTGCTTGATCAGCGCCAGTACCCGGTTACGGCCGATCTGAGTGGCAATATCGGCCTTGGCAGCCGCGAGCATCTGCTCGATGAGCTTGCTTCCCTGGATGAACAGCGCGGCAAGTTGGCCCTGGAGCAGGGGCGGATCATGTTAGCGGCCGCGAAAGAGCGGGCCATGAAGGATGGTGTCGCCGCCCCTGAGTCCAAGCAACGCCATGGCGATCTGCTGGAAAGCCTGCAAGAGCTGCAAACCGAAACGCGCCTGCTGGTCATCGGTCGCCAGGGCGAGTCTAGTGGCGGTCTGAGTCAGCATGTTGGAAGCCAGCTGGAGAGCGTGATTCGTATCATGCACCGGCCAATCCTAGTCACCCCGGCCAACTTCCAAAAGCCGCAGAGCGCGATGCTGGCATTCGATGGCGGCGCTACTACCCGCAAGGGTGTGGAGATGCTGGCAGCCAGCCCGCTGCTGAAGGGGTTGCCGATCCACCTGGTCATGGTTGGCCCCGTAAGCGATGAAGCGTCCGCACAGCTGGACTGGGCGCAGAAAGTGCTGATCAATGCCGGATTCAGTGTTCGTGCCGAGACCCGCAACGGCGAGATAGAGCCTACCCTGCACGCCTATCAGAAAGAGCACGGCATCGACCTGCTGGTGATGGGGGCCTACGGTCATTCGCGCATCCGTCAGTTTCTGGTCGGCAGCACCACGACCAGCATGCTGCGCACCACCACTGGCCCACTGTTGCTGCTGCGCTAACGGCCATGGACGACGCCCTCGATCTTGCCCATTTCAAGACCCTACTGGAACAGCGGGCTGCCGAGCTGGATCGGTTGCTGGAAGACGCTGAGTCTCGCTCGCAATCGGTGGAGCTGGATCAAAGCAAGGTAGGGCGTCTGTCGAGGATGGACGCACTCCAGCAGCAAGCGATGAACGATGCCATCCGTAGTCGGGCGCAGCATGAACGCGTCCGCCTCCAGCTGGCCCTCAAGCGTTGGCACGAGGGCGAGTATGGCTGGTGTAACCAATGCGGCGAGTTGATCGCCTCGGGCCGCTTGGAATTCGATCCGGCCACGCCGCTGTGCATCACCTGTGCCAGCCGCGTCGAGTCGGGTTGAAACCCATGACAGCTCGTGGCGTCAGCTCCGATTAACGAGGTTCCGAATGTATTTGTTGGCAAAAAACTGGCTGGGCCGAACACGGAAAACAAGCGCCTGGATTTGGGCACTGCTGTGCCTTGTATTGCTTACTGTATTCCAAGTCCGCACCCATCACCTTGATGATCGTTTGTACTTCTGGATCAAGACCAACTGGCACACTGACGATTGGCAGGAGCGCTCTGTGTGGCTGCCTGGCTATCGGGTTGAGCTGGATGCTAAGACGGTTCCTGGTGTGGACAACAATCTTTCGGGTCTGACCTTTGACCCTGACCTAAACCTGCTGTGGGCGGTCACCAACGGCCCAAACGAACTATTGGCCCTTAGTCGTGACGGTGATGTTGAAAGGCGCTATAGCCTGGACGGTTTCCACGATGTGGAGGCGGTGTCCTATGCCGGCAACGGCCAGCTGGTAATCGTCGAAGAGCGCCGGCAGAGCCTGGTTGTCGTGGATGTCCCCATCGCCGAAGACGGTAAACTTTCTCCTGATCGACCATTGAGCCGAGACCAGTATCCAGTGCTGACCCTGGCGCTTGGCAAGGAAGACAACAAAGGCCTTGAAGGGCTCGCCTACGACCTGAAAGGCGACCGCCTGTTTGTGACCAAGGAGCGAGATCCTCGCCAATTGCTGGAAGTGAGCGGCCTTCGTGCCAGCCTGGCCGGAGGCTTTTCCCTGCACGTGCGTGACCTGTCCAGCCTGGTAAAAGACAAGGTGTTTGCGACTGACCTGTCTTCAGTCGTCTTCGATCAACAGAGCGGCCATCTGATATTGCTCAGCGACGAGTCGAAACTGCTGATTGAAATGACTGATGAAGGCAAGGTGGTGAGTTTCCGCTCCCTGGCGAGAGGTTTTGCTGGTTTGCTCAAAGGCATACCCCAGGCCGAAGGCGTAACCATCGACGATGAAGGCTATTTGTACGTGGTCAGCGAGCCGAACCTGTTCTATCGCTTTACTCAGGAGTCAGATTAACCGGTCAATAAACTACAGTCGGGCGTGATCGTGGCGCTTGAAGTGTTGGTCTACGATTTTTGCCGAATTCAGTGGGCTCCCCATCAGGGCCTAGTTGGGCCCTGGTTTCAGAGGGAGTGCGGTGACCTTACCGTTGGCAACCGCCTTCAGCTGAATCATCTCGAATATTAGTCGCTGGTTAACCGAAGCCAGCCGAGCTACCTCCGCTAAAAGCTGATCATTCTCTGCACGGAGCAACCTGTTCTTTTCTTTCTCGCTCATCAACGCTTGATGCTTAGAGTCTCGCTGGGCTCGCACCGACTTGCCAGCGATGTTGCGAATCCTTTCCGCTATGCTTGGGTAAGTGTTATGGATGAGTCCCGGAGTCACACCTGCGGCACGGGCAACGGATGTGATGGAAAGCTTTTCGTCACCAGCAATGAGATCGTCGACGACCTTGTTGAGCGCGGCGAGTGTCTTCGACCTGGAGCGAATAGGAGAGTCAGGGCCCACCGCCTGTCTAGTCATTTGCCGCCTCCTCCATTTCCTCAACTGGAGAAAGGCCAAGGCTGGTAATTACATCTAGTGCAACCTGCAAGTCGCGTTCTGCGCGCTGCCTAACAGCCGGGCCTGCATCCTCAATTTTTATCAGCTCTCGCTGTTGAATGTAGATGTCCTGCCAAGTGCTGGCGAAGACTTCATCGATCACCGAATTTTTGCACCCTGGACACCGTGTGGCTTCGTATAGACCAGCACCTCCGCAGCCCCGCTCTGTGGCGATGCACCAGCCGTGTCCAGTCGCACGAATGTTGGCATGTGGGGCGGTCTGGGCAAGCAAAGCAGCTCTATCCTTGATTGGAATTGCCCGCAATTCCACAATCTTTTCGCCAGCGCCCCCTGCCAGTGGCTGATCATCGAGCCATGATTCGATCAGGTCAATTTTAAACTCTGTCATCTGCTGGAAGATCTCATCAAAGAGAGTCAGGTCTTGCTGCGGATTGGATGCATAGAGTTGGGTCATACTCATGCTGCTGTGTTTGAACTGCCATTTGAGGTAGATCAATGAAGTGCGGCCCATACGGGATTCTACAAAGCATCTTGCATATGTTCGCCTGCATTGATGCGTCCTCAACGGCCAATCGCTTCCAGCGGCTTTAGCTATACGGTCAAACGCAGCATTGGATGCTTGCCCGCTGAGAGCCTCAACATGATGGCTTTCCTGAACTTTTCCTCCTTGTGTGTTTCGTCCCAAAAATAGTTTATTCGCGTCTTTTCGGGCTTTTCGAGCCTAAGGAGATGTTCAGTTGAATACGAAAAATCCCGATTGCTTGCAAGCTGTCTAATCTCTTCATCCAGCTCTTTTCTGATGGGTACTGAATATTTTGCCAAAAGACTTAAAGCTTCAATCGTCAGTTCTGGCACAAGATATTCGACCTGGCCTTTACCTGTCTTGTGCTCGATTGTGGTCACCCAGCAAAAATTAATCCCATTTCTTAACTCTTTGCGCCAAGCGCCAACTTCAATTCCAATTGCCTCGTCATTGCGCATGCCGCTAGTGATTGAAACTATATACAGAACAGCATCTCTGCAACGAATTGCCATCCGTTCATCACTAGGATGATATCCAATACCATTGGCTGCCAATTCGGCCTTCATCTCCCGGACAATGCTTTCGCAATAGTTGAAAATCCTAGATTGTTCATCATGAGGAATGATATCTGTTCGCCCGACGTTTTTAGTGGCAGCACCCAATCCTTTTACATTCGCGACCCCACAAATCCGCCACAATGTCGAATTACCCCAAGGATAACTCTGAATGGGAAACATCGTGTCGGCAGAAAACACCCAAAGAAAATCAATAACCCGTAATCGCCCATACAGCGGGAGAGGCCTTAACTTCAATTCATATTTGCAATGATGAACGTAATTGCTGACATGGATCGGACGGACATCTGCAAAGCTTGAAACTCCTAGATTGTTTAACCAGCGAACAAAAGGCATCACGCTGACGACGGCGAAAGTAGTAATGCCCCGTGCGATAGGAGGTTTGGATCTAGGCATTCCTCTTTTAAACCAAGCATAAGCAACAGCTTTGCAGTCATCAATAAGCTCCCGAGGCATGCCCATATCCCAGTTGATGAATTTATAAGAATGAGCAACATTGGCCTGATCAAAAAACGGGCGAAGATCCCACTGTGCATCGCCAAACCTGCTAAGAATGAAGGTTTCTCCATCTTCATTAACGATAGCGCTGATCACGATTGCATCCCGCTCTGCGGGACTTAGGCCATTCGCTGAAACTGGCTGTGCGATGAGGACATCATATGCCTTTAACACCGCATTCGAGGTTCTTATGCTCAAATTTCGCCGCCCAATTTTTTCTTCATGAACTCGATTTTTTTAGCCCAGAACAAGTGCGGAGATGACTCAGCTTGAGCCCTTGCTTGCGAAACCAATGCAAGATCAAACTTCTGGGTGAAATCATCTATCAATCGAATATAGTCAAACTGACGCTTGCGCCATGCGCCCCACTCGTCCGTGAGAAAGTATTCGACTTCTGCATACAAGAATTGTTGGTAGCTGAACAGCCGGTATAAGTCCTCCAAGGTGCCTACAATTGCATAGCTAGGGCAACCGAGGCAGTGGATGAATTCAGAACAATGATTGACGCCATCCTTTGGTGCCAGACTACCGTAAAGGCTATCTTTGCAGCCGCCTGGTGGGGTTGGTATAACGTTTATGCCACGTAGTTTGTCCGGAAAAGCCTCCCCAACAAATGTCGCCCCGTCGACCTTGATCTCATCGTTGATTTTCAAATAGTGATTATCGGCGACACCAGGGGTATGACCCATAACGGAGGAAACTTCTATAATGTCGCCACCACTCAGTTTCCACAAACGGCTTTCCATAGTCTTTCGCAGCCGACTAAGCGTGACATTTAGCCGATTGCCTTGATCATCCTGAAGCGCATGACGCTCACAAATGCTTTTTGCCGTGACATGTAAAGCACCGGGTGTAAGGGTAACGATGTCGTTCGAGCGGCCAGGCTGGCCCGAGCGATATAACCACACACATGAAGATATTTCATCAGGTGCCAGTGCTACGAGTGGCTTAGAAATCTCCAGCGCCTTATTGAGGACTGCCACCCCATCCAGGGGAATAGCACTGTACTCATCTAGCAGATTAGTCTGACGGATTGTTTTGCTCTGTGCGCCTTTACCTCGACGTTTGACGGTAGTAATCAACCTGAGATTAGGAATAAATGGGTGAGGCTGTAGGGCATCCCTCTTCATCTCCAAGAGCGGCGTAGTATTGATTCCAGATCTTGCCGCAGTAATTAGTAGCAATACAGCCATCGCCTCCGCGCCATTTCCAAGGAATGCACCCTTATGGATGGCAATAAGATCTGACTTCAAAGCGCCAATCAGCCTTTGCATTTCACCCAAGGTGAGCGGATCTGCATCTTTAGTGCTCTGCGCATTATTAGGAAATGGATTGAGGGGCAAAAGATCGTCAAGATTGACTTCAATAAATCCATATTCAGCCAAAACAACAACTAACGACTTGAAGCTAGTATAGTAATTCTTGGCTGTCGAGCCGTTAGGGTATTTTAGCCTCAGCCAAGAGACGTATCGCTCCAAGTGGCGTTTGGTAAGACTGTTTGGCGTTGCAGGTGGCGACTTGACCGAACCTCCACTCAAGAAATTTATAAAAAATCTCAGCCCGTTCGTAGAGTAACCAATCAAGGTCGTCACTGAGAAGTTTCCTCCTTGTAGCAAAGCTTTGATAACGTGAAGACTTTGAATTGCCCAAGCGTCGAAGCCCAAGCCTAAATATTTCGTATGATCGAGTTGCCTGTGGTTTCTCGGATTTCTCGGCAGGTCAATCTTGATATCATCTTCGACAGCCTCGAATCCTTTTGTAACCGACCGCATAACCGCCTTGTAGCTTTTTTGCCGAGCCAATGGTGCTACCTCAGATACGCGAAACCGAATCAGTCATAAACATCATGTCAATTTCGTCCTCGTGAGCAAGGACGGATTGGGCTTCAAGCTGGTTTATGAGATGCAAATAGATCATAGTTGTTTGCACATCTGAATGCCCCAGCCTATCTCGGACATACAACAATGGCTCACCTTCAAACTCTTTGCTTTTTCGAAGAGCAAGCAAGGTATAAGTCCCATAGGTGTGGCGTAGCATGTGGGCCCGAACATAGAAACCGCACTTTCTTTCATAGGACTTCATAACGTCCACTACGGAATCTTTTGAATAATGCCTGCCTTCATTAGTCAGCAGCAGCGCGGTAACACGTCCATTACCATTGGACTTACGAACCTCTCGTTGGTGAAGGGAGTAAGACCACATGCTCTCCATCAACGACCATGGCACGTCGATAGTTCTAGGTCGGTCGTACTTGATATGCATGTCTGAAGGATCAAGAGCAACACTGATCATTTGCCCTGGGCGCAGTCCCTTCTTCAACCTGGGGTTGAACACATATTTGAGAGGAAAAGACCTCGCTTCACAGGAGCGAAGGCCGGTACGCACCATGAGGTGGAACAATATCTGGTGGCTTGGATCGGTATCCAGGGCAAGGCATACCTTGACTTGATCCTTGGTCAGGAATTTGGTCAAGCGCTTTCGGTCGCGAACCATCACCGAAACTTTCGTGCTCTCGGCTCCGGGCCGAGCGATATGACTGAGAAGACCGGAATGTTGGGCAGCTCTTACCCTTTTCTCACCGAAGGGCAGCACAGTTATCAGGTTGCGCTGCTTAGCCCATCGGTAGAACCTCACGATCAAGGCCAGACGATTGTTCACCGTGCCGGGATCAAGTGCTAATTCTCCGCTCGACCAATCCCTGTACCTCGACAGAGCACTCAGACCGTGAGCCGGGCTTTCCTCGTCCCAGCCCAATCCATTGGCTTCCAGAAAGGCAAAGTAATCGTACAGACGCCGTCCATAGGCTTCCCAAGTCAAATCGCTTAGGGCCTCACCTGACTCGATAAGCGTGTGCCAAAGGAAGGATTGAGCTGGCTCGACTGGCCATCCCTCTGACCCAATCAGCAACGGAAAGCCTTCAAAGGATCGACCTGCTAATGCTAGGTCTTTTGTTGCGAATACCAGCCTCATGCCGCTGCCCTAAAACACTTCCAATGGATTGCCTTATGAAGCCTGGAAACTGCTGTTCCAGAGGGGTTCAGAAGGTGGCGCGGACTCTACAGGATTTACTAACGATTCCCACCCCTCAGATCATTGTTACTGAGAACAACGACCGGAACCTTGGCCAAGTCAGGGCGAAACACACGCTCGCAGCTCGCATAAAAGCTGTTGCAGTCAATCAAGCCGAATACAGGCGGTGATTCAGACATGGCTGCGCACACTGCTGGTTATTACCCCCCAAATGGCTAATTCGTCCCCATCCATGACGTAGCGCGGCGGGTACTTGGGGTTTTCAGACAATAGGATTACGTCCTTGCCTCGCAGACAGAGCCTTTTACATAACGGCTCGTTGTTCAACAGAGCGATAACAATGTGACCGTGCACGGCTTCTATGGATCGGTCTACAACCGCCAGATCACCGTCAAAAATGCCCGCCCCCTGCATGCTATCCCCGCTTATCGACGCGAGGTAAACGTGCGGCGCTCGGATGTTCAATACTTCATCGAGCGAGATTTGCTGCTCAATATGGTCTGCTGCCGGCGACGGAAACCCAGCCGGTACGCGAAACGAACATAGGGGCAGGGGGACACCGCCTGCCGCGAGTGGTCCCAGGATGGAATAGCTCATGACGCACGCTTCCGAATACTGTATAAATGTACAGTTAACTTTGTTCGCACTGTCCGGTCAATTTATATCTAGCGGATGCAGATAGACGGGTCGCCCTGGAGCGCGACGGCGGGACAATCAGGAGATGAGTAATGTGCAGCCATTATGAGGCCCCCAGCTCTGGACAACTTGCCTTGGCGTTCGGCGTAGAGCCTATTGAACAAGCCAAATTGGACCTTTGGCCTGGTTATTTCGGTCCCTTTGTCCGGGGGGTGGTCGGCCGGGACGATCCGGAGGACTTCGATTCAACGCGGGAGGTGCTATCGGGCTCGTTTGGCCTGATACCTAGTTGGAGCAAAGACACGAAAATTGCCCGGCGCTGCTACAACGCCCGGTCAGAAACTGCGGCTGTTAAACCCTCCTTTCGCAACGCTTGGAAGCACGGTCAACATTGCATCATTCCGGCTGCCGCCTTCTATGAGCCCGACTGGCGTAGCGGTAAAGCCATCGCAACCCGGATCACTCGCAGCGACGGCGAGCCTATGGGCATCGCGGGCCTGTGGGAGAGATGGAAAAGCCCATCGGGTCATGATGTGTTTAGCTACTCGATGCTGACAATCAATGCCGACCAGCACCCTTTCATGCGTAATTACCATCGAGCGGGTGACGAGAAACGTATGGTGGTGATTCTGCCTAAAGGGCTTTATCAGGATTGGCTGAATGCGCCCGCAAGCGCGAGCATGGAATTTATGCGTCAGTACCCGGCAGACCGGCTGACCGTTGGTAACGGCTCGCCAGTGCCGGCACCGAGCCAGCAGTAACTGGAGCTGTGACCGGTCACGCGGGCAAATGACAGGCAAAAAAAGCCGCCTTAGTAGGGCGGCTTTTTCGTTGCCAGTCCGGTTAGTGGCCGGTCCGGCGCGCTCACAGGAAACGCGTGGTGTGGACAAGAGATTACAAGGTGGCACTTGCAGTGGCAATAATTAACGATTGACGGTGTGTGACGTCTATCTAGTGTCTGCCTGGTATCAGTTTGATACCGGCGCGCAGAGCCTCCTGCGGAGTACACACCGGTAAATTACGGTGTATTTCTACTGATCCGGCCCCGCGAGGCTGGATTTAGCGGCTAAAAACCTACATCAAATTTTGTTCACCTTCCTGTTCTGAAGTTTTGCGCCTTCCTCCTGCGACAGCTCCCCCTTCACCTTGCCAACACCGCGCGCATAAGACACTTCGTAGCACTGCCCTACGACGGGTTCTTTTCCATCCAGCGCCTGGTCGAAAATTTTGCGGTCGTGCTTCACAACGGTGGACTTGCCTTTGCCATCGCTCGGGCCGAACTGATAGACGTTCTGCTTATCGACGTGCAGTACTTGGCCACCGAATTGCTGAGGGTGAACTTTCTTGCTCGCGTCGTTCGCGCTGCTCAGTTGATAGATGCCTTGCGGCAGGCCGTTTTCGCCAAGCACCTTTTGGGTTTGCCACCCAGCGGCGCCGTTTTGTCCGACTCCAGGTACAACCTGGTCGATCTGCCGGCTACCGTTCAGGATCACAATTTTGACCGATCCAACTTCAGGCACTGGAGCGACCCCTACGTCGCCAGTATTGCGCGGGGCACCAATTTCGCCGTGCTTCATGTGTATCTCCTTTTGGGGTTGTCGCGTAAAACGCTCCAGGTCAACTGTGGCCGGCTGACCGTTACGGGTGAACGTCAGCGGCTCGGCCTGCGGCTGCTACTGGAAGCGCTCCAGGTTGATCGTGGCTGGTTCACCGTTATGGGTGAACGTCAACGGCTCGGGGCCGCCACTTTCTCCGTGCTTCATATGTATCTCCTTTTCGTCTTGTGACACTTGTGTTCCGTCGCTCACGACGCCTCCTAGCGGCTAATGACGCGACGGGTTTGCTGCTTTTCCTCGATGCCTTGAACGCGCTCCTGGATGGGCTGCTGTACCTTGACCTGGTGCTGCTCGATGACCTTGGCAACGGCGTTGTTCACTTGGCGTTCCAACCCCTCGCGCTCGAGTGAGCTTTTTGTTGCAAGGTCGTTGAAGTCAGTAAGCCGTTTCATTTTGTCCAGGGCTGCAAGCTGCGCATCACTGAGCATTTCTGCCTTCAACTCCGCAGCTCGCTCAGATTGCGCAGGATCGCCGGCCGAAGGGCCATCTTGGCTAATCAACGTCTTGAGTTCTCCAGCGGCTTGCGTGTGCTTGCGATAAGCTTGGGGGGTGATTGCTGGCAGCGTGTCGGGGTAAACAACCTCTCCAGGTGCGAAGGTAGGGAATATGGCTTTCCCTCCTACTGCCTTGGCCGCTTCAACCGCTTTCGTTCGAC
>JARUHQ010000088.1:0-23485 GCA_029955515.1 Chrysomela aeneicollis | reverse complement strand
CCATCCCATAAGTCCACTTGGGTGTAATAATACGATACCCTGTATACATATCCCGTATTTCTTCGCAATCATTGTACGACAAAATCCATCCATCACGAGTCGCTAAAAGTTTGGCAAGTCCTTTATGATCAACCTCTTTTTCCATATAGTTTTTGATCAATTAGATAGGGAGGATCACAATATATTTGCGTGTTTAGGAATACTTTTTTTAAAGTCAGCTAAATCCACAGTAAGATTTTTAATTGAAAATTTTGCCAATCTTTCTATTGAACTTGGTGTAAAACGTCTGGAGACATACCGCCCGACAATGTTGTACCGCTGAAAGATGAGCGATTTAATGCAAAAAATGCTGCAGCAATTTCAACTCTATCTTTCAAGGTGAAAAATGTTTTTTGTAAGTATGATAGATGTCATATTTTGATACTTCCGCACCACCTCTGCAAGGATCTTTTAAAAGCACCTGCCAAAATCTTACTAATGGTTCAAAGGGCGTCATAACCATAAACTTTTGTTCCTCTGCTGGCTAACGCTAACTCTATTGATCCTCCGCCTATAAAAGGAGAGCAAAGCGTAGGTAACCCTCTTGGAATATATTCATTAACAATTTGAGAAACAGCACGACTCTTACCTCCAGGATAACGAAGTGGAGATTTTATGGGCAAAATTTGTTTCTTTTTCTTTAAAAAATCATTTGGCAACACTTAGGGAGCTAGTTGTAAAACATCTGCTGCAAGTCTATTCTCTGGAAATTTGTTGTTTTACTGGTTCAACCGATACATCTTGAATTTCTTCTGGCTTCTCTGGTTCATCTGACTCTTTAGTTTCTGCCTCTTTAGATTCTGCTGCTAATTTGCGTTGTTTGATAACTTTCTTCAATGTTTTGACTGCGATGAAGTTAATACTGAAAACACATGCCGAAGTTATGGCTAAGGCTGGAAAAGGGGCCAAATTGAACATCGGCAAAATTGCCACAATCGTGCCAGATGTCAGTAAAAGCGCTAACTTTTTGCTTCCAATGATCTTATTTTTCTTAACCTTTATCGGGTTTAATTTTTTTACTTTTCCTTTTAGCTTTTTGAAGCCCTTTTTGAACACGTTGCCCTTTTTCAGCTCTTTCTCTACGGGTTTCGTTTTTAAGCTTTTTATTTTTTCTTTTATTCCTTTTTTATCTTTTTTTACTTTAGAGGTTACTTCTGAGCATAGGCTAGGTTTCACCACAATTTCAGAGAGCGGTTTTGGCTTATCGTTTGAAATTTTAGCTTCTTGCCCCTTAGTATGTTTTTTGGGCGAAACTATGTTTTTTAAACCTTTCTTTGCTTTGTGGTATAATTTCTTTAGTTTGCTTGGCATTTTTATGTAAATTAAGATACGATATCGCAAAATTTATCGATTACTTTTTGATTACCTTCTATCATTGCATTTGCCTCCTGCTGCAGACATTTAATATTTTAGGTGTTACATTATCCATCTCAGCCGACGCTATTGTCAGTTGTGATTGTATCCTTATATATCTGTCGTCCATTACATTACTCATCTGATAATTTACTACATCAAGGCTCGAAGCAAACATCACATTTAATAGAGGCTTTATCCATGCTATTTTCCCTAATTTCCTATACTTTATTGGGTTGGATAGTCTACCAGTGCCAATTGACACCAGCACTATTTCTTCATTAGGGAAAAGTTTTTTACTATTCGCATACGCACAAGCCGCTGGGTTATTGGCAAATACTCCTCCATCTACTAATACTCTATCTGCCTGGCTAATTTTTAGACGTTTTGGTATAAAATAGGTAGGTGCTGCTGTTGTGGCTCTGAGTGCATCTTTCAACTTGATAAAATTTTTATCTTTCTTCCAGCTCTTAAAGAAAAATGGGCAGTTATTGTGAATATCATAACTTGTTATCAGTACCTTGCTTAAAGTATTTTTTAGAATATCCTCACCAAAATACTTATCCAGTACTGATTCGATGTTTTCGTATGGGTATTGTGCGCAGTTAAACCAAGACAGTATTGATTGTCTAAAAATGAAGACTTGAAAATATATGCTCCATACTCCTGGTAAAGCTCAACTAAATCATTAGCTGAATATTGAGGATTTCCTTGGTTATCTTTCTTGCATAACCCAGCAACAACAATACCGCCTGTTGATGTACCAGCCACCAGATCAAAGATTTCTGCTACCTTTTTTCTTGATCTTTTTTCTATTTCTGCTAGTATTATCGCTGGTATTATTCCTCTTATGCCTCCGCCATCTACTGAAAGTATATATTTTGTCATGTTTAGATATTTATTAGTTCTGTTGACTTGCTCACTTTTATCAGGATGTGTTCCTTGTCCAAAAGCTACAGTTTGTTTTACACCTAGAGAAAATTGTACTAATCAAATAACCAATGCTATAGATCAAGCTCAAAAATCCATATTAGTTCAGGCATACACGTTTACTTCAAAGCCAATTGCACAATCTTTAATTAGAGCAAAAAAACGTGGTGTTGATATTAAGGTTATCCTAGATGAATCACAGGTCAGATCAAAATACAGTGTCATCAATGAATTATTTGGGCAAAAAATACTGATATACATAGACTATAAACCTGCAATTTCACACAGCAAAATTATGATCATTGATAATCAAAAAATCATAACTGGATCTTTTAATTTTTCCGATGCTGCACAGAAAAAAAATGCTGAGAATCTACTGGTTATAACAGGAAGCCCTTCATTAGTTGAACAATACGTTGAAAATTGGAAAGATCGTCAATCTCAATCTGAGGTTTATATACCATTAGCAGAAAAATAATTACTTGTACTTCGAGTTAGCTTTGAATTCATCCAATTCCTCAGAAAGATTTTTTACCCGTTCTTCCAGGCGATATACCGTAACAGTCAATCCGTTGTTCTGCTCTATAAATTTATCATGCATGTGTACCCGTAAATCTAGCTTGGCAAGCCACCATATCGCCGCTACCGTCTGTATTAACATCGTTACAATTACTGCTAATGGTATTTTTTGATTTTGCATAATGTAATAATTTATTGTAGATAATTATTGAAAATTTCTACTGTGTGTTGTACGTATGATTTACTGTCCTGGCTTGTACTGCTTTTCTGCGTTATACAATAGATCTATAATTTCTCTGTAGGGCTTATTATTTTTATTGTGCCGTAACATTATAACAGCTAAATCCCTTGGCTTTTTTCCCCTAAATTCTTTGGCATTTGGATTTGCACTATTTTGTAACAGGAATCTGACAATTTCTAAGTTACCATGCTCTGCAGCGTAGTGTAAGGCTGTTCTGTGACTTGAATCACCGCTCGTAGAATTGATATCAACTTTCTCTTCTATCAAAAACTGAATACCTTCTAGGCACTCTTTTTCTGCAGCATATCCTAACAACCTTTCTTCAAAGACTAGGGTATTATGAATATCTACTAAGTTCCTCTCTGTCAAAAATTTCACAACCTCTAAATCACAATTTCTAACAGCAATCGATGTTATCTTTTTTATAGTTCTTGGTTGCTTCTGCATTTGCTAATTCAGCCTTTCTGTTAGTATCAAAGACAAAGAAACTTATAATAACTGCAACAACAGCACCAAATGCTATCAACCCAGGTATAATTTCTATCCAATACATCCAATTTTGGTGATAATAGCAATCTTGATGATGACAGTGCTCTTGATAATAACGGCGATTTCTTCTTGGCATACTTTTGTTGCAATACTCTGCCTTGCGTATAGCAATTGTTTGTTGAATTTTTCTTAATTAATTCTGCTTATCGCTGCTTCTATTGTAGTTTGGTATCCCCTATTATCTAAAATATGCTCCGCCCTTTCTATTACCCATTCGCCATCTATTTCTTGGCAAAACCCTGATAAGTTAATTTTAGCTTCTGCAAATAACTCTGGATTGCCAGGTATTGTCACGTTTAGTTTTGCTTCATTTTGCTTTAATCGTCTGAGCTTAGCGCTTGCTGCATTGATCGCTGATTCTGCAGTAGGATAAAGCTTATATATCGGATAACTTGGTTCTTCATTGCCTACTTTTTCTTCTATGGTTTCTCCTCTTTCATAGCTGTACCATTTTGCTATAACTGATCCATATTTACTACGTACATTAAAATTTACTTTCCAATTTATTACATCTTTAGGTGTAAGTACTGTTGTACCTAAAACCTTCTCTGTTGCTGATTTTCCTCCTCCTTTGGGAATAAAAATTATGTGTCCTCCTATAGGTTTTACCGTTGCTTCATGTTCATCTCCTATCCTTTTCAAAAAATTCATATCACTTTCATCTGTTTGAGTGATGTGTGATATAAATATATCTTCAAATTTTTGCGCAATTTTAGCTTCATATCCGTGCTTTTTTGTTATCTCTCTTACTAAATCACCTAAAGTAATTTCTTTCCATTCTTTTGATGTTTTTTCTTTCAGCGATCCTCTTAAGTTTGCTGCTTGGCATTTGACCCTTAAAATCTGTGGTGGACTTTGTATAGTGATCTCACTTGCTGTATAAACCCCCATAGACAATAGCCCGGTCTCTTTATACCCCAGAAAAACTTTCAACTCACCCTTGAGTTCATTACTTCCATATTCAAGACATATTTCAGCTTCATCACTCGTTGTCCCTGATTCATCAGTAATATGCAGAGATATTAAGCTACTCCTTAAGGCCTCTGTAATAGAGTTATTTTCTGCTATTATGTTAAAATCTGGCTTCATTAATCTAAAATTTTTACAACAGACTTCTGTGATATCTTTTGAATCTTAGGCAACTTAATTTTCAACCCTGCAGGCAAAAAGCTTCCATACTCTGCAAGTCCAGGATTTTTTTCCAAGACCACTTCCACTGCTCCACTACTGTAACCATAATGCCTCCAACAAATATAATCCAGCATTTCTTTATCCTTGGTAAAATAGTAAATCACTTGTTGTAGCTTTTTAACTTCAATTGAAACTCGATCTTTCTTGGTAGTCCACAAGGAAGATATGATCTCTGTCTTTCTTCTATATGAGTAATCACAAAGTTTCCTAGTACCTCTGAACCATAAACTAAAACATTTGGTTCTTTGATGTCACGCATATTTCTTAGTTGTTCTAAACTACTATTTTGACGATGTGGATAAATCACTCCTGTTAAATCAATATTCTCAATTCCTGAGCCGATATTCTGCAGTGATGTCTTCTCGATACATTCAATTGTATGCCACCTATGCTCTTTACTACGCCTGAGGCTCACTGGATCAAATTTAAATTGCCCAAGTAACACTTAATTTATTTCCTCCACAACATCAAAAAGAGCCCCTCTTGCTTGTTCTCTAAATCTTTCTATTACTGCATCAGCAATGCTACGGGCGCCTTGGTTAGGCTCTGCTTTCACATTTATGTTAAACGTTTGATGAAAGGTTTGGTTGTATGTTTTTAATTCTTTTTTCTCAAATCTACTTTTCTCAAATGCTTTATCAATTTTGTTTTGATTATCTTCTATGGATTTTTTCTCCTCGATAACACTTTTGATTTTTACATTATTCTTGCTCCTCTCAGACATTTCTTTAATCGCACTATTATTTGACAAATTACTAGAAATGCTGCTCTTAAGGGGAGTATGTATTTCAGCAACAATACTTTTTCTTTTTTCAAATTCTTTCAGTGGACTATTTTCGGCAACCTTTCCAAATATGCTACCAACAGTATTTCCCATCCATGAAAACATTTCTCCGATGGGCTTTATTATCGATTTTATATATTCCCAAAAACTAGCAAAGAAGCTCTTTACTTTTCCCCAGTTACTAATCACAAGTATTGCACCAGATATAAGTAAAGCAATAATAGCTCCTATAGGGTTACTCACTATTGCCGCCGTCAAAAATCTCACTCCTGCTGTGACTGCTGGAATAGCTGATGTTGCTAGGCTCAGAGTCGTAGCTTTTAAAACACTCAGTCCAGTAATTACTGCTGGAATAGCGTATGTCGATAGAACAGAAAATGCTGCTATTGCTTTTGCTGCTAAACTCCAAGCTGTTCCCATAAATAAACTAAGTATGTAACCACCACCTACTAATAGAACTTTAAGACTTATTAGTGCTGCTATGGTACCCATGATTGCTGTAGTTACAGTGGGATATTTTTCTGCAAATGAGGCTATATGTTCACTTACCCATTTTAACCTTTCAGCTATAGGTTTTAAAATAGGTAACATCACTGAACCCAGATTCATTCCTACTTCTGCTATTGAATTTTTTAGCAATCGCAATTGGTTGGCTGTAGTACTCACACGGTCATTAAATTCTTCCTGCAATGAATTTGCACGTTCCCCTTCATCAGCTAATAAATCCAGCACCTTTTCATATACTTTTGAGTTTTCAAGTAGTAGCGCTATATCATCTTCTGCTCCCTGTTGGAAGAGCTTTAGCAGAATGCCAGCCCGATCATGTTTATCTATTTTTTTTAAAATTTCAAAAAAATCTAGTAGTGCTTTGTGAGGGTTTTCCTTGATACTCTCTTCAAGCTCTTCTATATCTATCCCGATTTCTTCTAGTGTTTCTCTAAATTCATCTTCTTGCTTCCCTGCCGTTTGAAGTTTAACCAGCATACCACTTATCATTTCTGCTGCTTTTTTGGGTTGTTTTCCTAAACTAATGAAGGCGTTTAATAAACCAGCTATCTGATCAACATTCAAACCAAACTGTTTTGCTGCCCCGCCAGCTATCGTCATTGCTGCCATCAGATCTTTTGCCTCAACAGTAGTATTACTTGATAGATGATTTATCGTATCTCCCCACTCTTTTAGATCTTCTATTTTTGTTCCAAAAATTTTATAGAGCTTGCTAGCAGCACTTCC
Organism: Chrysomela aeneicollis; assembly: GCA_029955515.1. Classification (NCBI taxonomy): domain Eukaryota; kingdom Metazoa; phylum Arthropoda; class Insecta; order Coleoptera; family Chrysomelidae; genus Chrysomela; species Chrysomela aeneicollis. Next base: position 16,646 of record JARUHQ010000088.1, on the reverse strand, counting down.
TACTTCTTCTGCGGTCATACCAAAATTTACTGCCATTTTCGATACTGTTTCTGTAAATTCTAGAAGATCTTTTTTTTCTTCAATACCAAGTCGAGCACCACTTGTAGTTATTTGTGCTAACTCTGCAGCAGATAGTGGTATTGTACGGGATAACTCCTTTATTCCCTGGCCAAGTTCCATAAATCCTCTATCATTGGCTTCCTTCTCTTTAGAAAATTTTTTCACTGCCCTGATATCAGCCATAACACTTTCAAAATCAATTGCAGCTTTAAATGGAGTTCCAAATGTTAATGCAAGTGCCCCTGTTTCTAGTAATTGTGATTTAAAGTGTGTCCTTTGTGCTGAAAATCTCTGGTATGCTTTGGTAGCAAAGTTTAACTTACTATATTGACTTCTCAGCCTACCTACAGAAGCACCTAGTTTATCTTGATCTCTTATCAAAGACTGTATATTCTTTCCACTTTTCTTAAATTCTTCACTGAGCGCATGTAAAGTGTCTCTCTTCTGTAAGTACGCTGTTTTGGCCTTTATTGCCGATTCCTTAGCCTTATCAAACTGAGCCTTTAAATCTTTATAGCACTTCTCATAATAATCCGAACAGGTCATAGAAAGGCAGAATCAACAGCATGACGAAAAGACTTGAATAGAGGAATGTTTTTCCTGGCTCTGTTTTTTATAGCAAACCAATGATGTTCAATTTTGTTGAAGTCTGGAGAATACGGTGGCAGATACAAAATTTCTGCACCAATCCCTTTAGCAAGCTTAATGATCTTATCAGACTTATGAAAAGTAGCATTGTCAAGAATGACAGTTTGTCCAGGTTCCAAGGTCGGTATCAAAAATTGCTCAAACCATCCATTAAAAATATCCATATTACAGTGGCCTTCAAAGGTTAATGGAGCAACTATTTTTCTTTCACTTAAAGCTGCAATCATACTGATTCGTTGAGTTTTCTTCCCAGATTTTAGGGCATAAAACCGCTGTCCCTTCTGACAATACCCATAGGGGTAGTCTTCAGTATTGTCAATGCCAGACTCATCTATATACACTAAGTTTTTAGGTTCTTTTGTTGCTATAATTTTCAAGAATTTAGCACGTTTTTCTTCGCTTCTTTCCTTGTATCCATAGGTCTTTTTTTGCGCGTAAATCCAATTTTTTTCAGGGCTCGGTGGATAGTTTGGATACTAACGTTGCTCCAAAGTTTAGCCATTTCCAATAGAGTCTTTCCTCCGTTTTCTCTGGCAAATTTAGCAAAGGCATCCCAGTCGGTAATTTTGTGATTGTAACCTCCATTTCCAAGTTTTTTTGATTGAAAGTCACCTGTTTCTTTTCTTCTTTGCTGCCACTCCCATAAAGTAGTTCGTCCAATTTTAAATCTTGCTGCCACTGTTTCTCTGCTTTCTCCCTCGTCTAGAGCTTCCATTGCTTTTTTCCTTAAGTCATAACTATATGCTGCTGGCATACCTACCTTCACTACTACAAATCCTTATTTTACCTTGTTTGGACTATTATGAAAAGTACTATACTTGGCTTTGCTGTTGTTTTCATTTGCTTAGCCAAGGACGTTACTTGCACTTCTAAGCCTTTCCAGGATCTCTTGGCAACTAATGTGTTACGACTTAACTCCTTAAATTTTGATACCGATTTCATCGATGCATCAAGTTGCCTTATTGTACCCCCAAGACGGGAAAGTTGAGCACTACTTCCTGCCATTGCGCTATTAAAGCTACCATCTAGTATTGCACCTATTTTTACTGATAATGTTGACATTTAAACTCTCCCGCAGCTTTGGCCCATAAAATAAATTCGTTTATTTCCATCTCAAGTACCTGCTCAATTCCGCCACCTACAACAGAACAGAGCATTAGTACATTTAATCTTAAGTTCTTTGTGTAACCGATGGAAAAAAATCTTTCAACGCTTCCTGTATTTTCATGTAGTCTGCAAAATATAACTCCCAAATTGTTTCTTTTGTTACAGATGCAAGGTTTGCTATTAATCCAACTTCTTTTTCAAAATCACTACTACCGGCACGTTCCATTGCTAGGCAGTCTCTTACTTTGACTGGTCTAAAAGTTAATTCCGAAACCGGAGTTCCATCTACTGTTATTGGGTTATCAAGTTTTACTGTTGTCATGTTTCCCCCTAAAAGTTAATTAAATAAAAGTCTTCGTGGCTTTTACATAACTAATTTTTTACTTGAATTGCAGAAGTTGTGTTTTATTGAAGTGACCACACCTTTTCTAAACTTTTTCAACAAAAAATATATTTAAAGTTTTGGTAGTAAGTCTAACAATCCTGCCCGTTTATAAATGTTATCTCTATGTCCTGCTGTAACGAGAAATACTTTGCGTTTTGGAATATTCACACGATAGATAAGGCGATAGTTATCAAATCTCAGTCTTCTATATCCTCGTAACTTGCCACGTAATGGTTTACCAGCTTTATTTGGGTTAACTTTGAGTTCCTTTTCTATAGCTTCTTCAATACCCAATCTTATTTCTTCTGGTAAAGCTGGAAAATCCTTTTTAGCATACCTCTTTAAGAGTTCAATTTCGTAAATACTTTATCCCCTCTTGAAGTCTTCATACTTAATTGTTTCTGCGTCTGGAACATCACTCTCCTTGACAGTATCAGATAACGCAATCTCCTCTATCTCACATTCAATTCCTTCTATGATTAGCCTTTTTGCTAATTCTTGAATAGGCTCCTTGGTAACTTCAGCTAATCTAGTAAGGTGATGTGAAGTTTTGGGTCAAGTGCTATGTTAATTCCTAAGTCTGCCATATGTTTTACCAAAATATACCACAATAATTATACAACATTTCTCTGAATTTTTCAATAAAAAAATATGTAAACTACATCAAATTCCTAAAACTGCTTGTAATAAAGCCATCTGGTCAACACCATTAATCTTGCGAATCATATTCTCAGCATCGATTTCGATAAGTTCTCTAGCACCGATAGTAAGTTTATAATAATGCGCAGCTACGGTACATTTCAGCGTCGCTTTCTCAGCCGGTTTCCAACTGCCAAAATCAAATTCTCTGAATATTCCCCTAAGGTTGATAATTACTCCTTCAATATCATTACTTCCACTGCCTTGAAGACCACCCCTTAGCGTCAAAGAAACCGAATTTCCATCTATTAAACCAAACAGCCTAAAAAGCTCTGAATCATATTCGGCAAAAGTAAAATCAGCTTCGAGCTTTTCCATGCCCATATCAATATTTATTGGAATATCCATACCACCAGCTCTATATTCTTCTGTTTTTATGGTAAGTTTTGGCAAGGTTACTTCATCTATTTTTCCTGCATAGCCTTTACCATCTACGAATACGTTAAAATTCTTTAAAATCTTCGGTAACATTCTTCTCCCCCTTTTCTCCCCTTTTTACGATATTGCGCCACTCACAAGGTGTGACCTGAAAGTGATCTGTTCTGCTGGATATGGTGGTGTAAACTCAAAATCAAAATACACTTTACCACTTGCAATATTTGCTTGGGTATTAAGCTCTGGATTGGCATAACACCTTCCACTGATAATCGCTCCTTGTGCTTTTAAACTTGCTAGGTAGGAATTAACACTCTCTATCACTTCATCTATATAAGTTTGGTAATATTGCGATCAGCTGCCCATAGATGAGCTCGCAGTAGACTATCATTGATTAAATCTGCAGTACGCCTAACAGGCAGAAAAGCCCACCTTTCATCGTTTGAACATGTTCTATTTCCCCATAGTCTGTAGCCATTTTGATGAATGATTGTCGTGACTTCATTTTCATTTAAGTAATTTGCTCTACAACTTGTATCACCGAGCGTAAAATCAATAGCTCTGCTTGTTCCAACAATACCATTTATCTCTTTATTTGAAGGCGAATGCCAAAATCCTTGTTCACTATCTATTTTTGCTATTAAACCAGCAACAAATAGACTTGGCGGTTTTTCCTCCCCTTCAAACACCTTTACCCATGGATCAACTACGTAAACTCTGCTACTGCCTACACTTTTTCTCCACTTTATTGCTTCTTCATCATTGGTATTTGGCCCATCTGCTACTATTATTGCTCTTAGCTTTTCTGCTATCGGTATTAAAGCGCTAACCACTGGATTCACAGACCCTTCGGGCAATTGATGAGTAAACTGAGGGGCAATTAGTATTCTTGGGGCAACATGGACTATACTTTCACTGCTGAGGAATGCTTGAATCCCTTGATATTCCCCGGTTTCTTCATCAACTCCTCCAATGATGTTTTTCAGCGTCTCTTCTGATTCCTCAACTCGAATCACTACTACTGTTGCACCAACCTGGGAAAATATTCCATTTACTGCAGAAGGCAAAGTTCCTCTTTTTCCAAGTTTTGCTGCCTCTTTTAAGCTTCCTACTATTAATACTGGACTATTGAGTGGAAACTTTTCCCCGTCAGCATCAGGTGCAGTACCAATTACGCCAATTACCGATGATTTAGCTGTGCGTACTGTCCTTGCACCAGAGGTAATCTCAATAACATTTACCCCATGTAAAAACTGTTCTGTCATTTTTCTCCTTGTAATGTTGAATTTTGGAAAGTGGATAGAGAAAAGGTTTCTTTTTTAACTTTCTAAAACCTTTTGCATTTTTTGCTTAAAATCGTTGAGTAAACTCTGTAGCTCTTCTTTACCCCTGACTTCCTTAATTTTCTTCTTGGCTAAATCTTCAAGCTCTTCGCATTTGATTATTGCTTTTACTGCTTTTTTGGCTTTTTCCTGAATTATTCTTGCCATTTCTACTACTGAAATTCCCCGAACTTTTGCTAAAGGCTCTATAATTTCTGCATCTTTTTCGTCTATAGATTCTGGTGCTGCTAAAATGTTCTCTGCAGCTTTTGCTTGTATTTCGTACGACTTAAGCTTCTGATGAGAATATCCTGCGTATTGGTGAGTATAATTATTAAAATAAACACGGATGCTATCAAGTGCAGAAAATTTCGCATTTTCCAATAATTCCAGCTCAATATCTTCTTGACTCCGTTCAACAATTTTTCCCCCTTTGTTAGACAATAGCTCTTTTGCCAATCAAAATTCTTTGGCGCTTCATACCAATCATTCCCTGTTGGCTTACTTTCAAGCGTTGTTGTTTCTACTTGTTTGTTATTTTCAAAATGAATATAAATTGGCATTGGTTTTCTCCGTTTTTAATTCCAGATTTTGTGGGTGGCATCTAATCCTGGACATTGCCAAGCTCGTAGCGTTCTTTCTACATCGATTTCAAGCCCTGCAGTTAAAAAGTTGTTACGTATGTTATAAATTCCCCACTGGATAAATTGACCATAGGTATATACATCACCTGAAAACGCACCTTCACTAACTTTTGTTCTGGAATGTAGATAAGATGATGTATAAAGTAACACTGCAACCGTTTTTCCTGCTGGAATTTCTACATTGCCAGATGCGGCAAATTTGCTATTAGAACTCGCATATTTGTAAACATTTTTCCACATTATTTTTGAAATTCTTGATTTACTAGCATTGGTATTATCAGGGGTTCCCACAAATGCTCCTGCTCCTTCATATCCTGAACTCCAATAAGATGTACCAACAAAGTTTAATGTTCTTGTTATATCCCTACTTGTGGTGTTTTTTACAAACATTACTCCAAGTGCAGCACACGGGTAGTAATATATCTGATTATGACTACTCGAAAAACTGTTTGTATACAACTCTCCGTAAATAAATGTACCTTTACTTCCCTCTATAAAACTCAATTGTCTTGGCCGATAAAAACTAACGTAACTTGTATCGTATGTATGGCTACCCGCAAGTAATTGCAACATGTAATCGGTTTTTGTTATATCACCGCTCCATCCACCTAACTCAGTTGTGAAAATTCCGTGACCATAGTAATTATTTCCTCTACTTAGTACTCCAAACAAGAAAGATAATGACCCTGGTTCAACCATATTTCGATTTTTTACTTCTTTCATGATTGACGACCCACTTGGTACATCATTGATGGAGTTAAATTTGGTTGTCAGTGTTTTTAGCTGGTCTTCCCTGGTTTTTACCTCCTTCATAATCGATGAACCACTTGGCACATCATTGATGGAGTTAAATTTGGTTGTCAGTGTTTTTAGCTGGTCTTCCCTGGTTTTTACCTCCTTCATAATTGATGAACCGCTTGGCAAATCATTGATGGAGTTAAATTTGGTTGTCAGTGTTTTTTAGCTGATTTTCCCTGGTTTTTATTTCCTTCATGATCGATGAACCATCTGGCACATCATTTACACCACGAAAATCTTCTACTAAACCTTTAAGACCATCTTTATGATTGTTGCTAATACTGTTTATTGCCGCAATATTCGCATCCTTTCTCGTGTCAAGTAGCGATACATATGAATCTGATGACGCTTTTAAAGTATCCAAGGTGTTAGTTTTTAGCGTATTGATCTCATTTACAGACTCTGTCTTTGCTCCAGTTATCGCTGATATTGAATTTTCCTTGTTAGTATTTATATCATTCAAGTGCGATCTTGCAGCGTTTAGAAGTTCTTTCAACTTTTCATCTGTCATCTGCACAATTTCAGACACTGCACTTTTGTCGACTATTGATTCCAATGCTTTAGCAAGATATGCTAACTGATCTGGTGTACTATTTGCTGCTAAATCCTTAAGCCTTCCTTGTAGTGCATCAATTATTTCTTTTATTGTGGTCATTTGCACAACGTTGGAAATAGCTTTTTTATCTATTATCAATTCCAACGATTTCGCAAGATACGCCAGTTGATCGGGGTGTGCTATTTGCTGCTAAATCCTTTATCCTTTGGTGTAATGCTTCTATTGCTTCTTTCATTCCCAAAAATTCAAAAAAGTTTCAAATCTAAATCGTTCAAAATTATTTTTAAGTTCATCTTCTCTTTCACTCATATCTTCATCTATCTTTTCTATGGCTCTGCGTATACGTACTACATCTTCTACAGCTATGTTCTCTGGATGCGGCAAAGGATATCCTCTTTTGGTCTCTTCGTTTGGCATTACGTGATAATTACTCGTAGATTCTTCACCTTTGGACGATAGACAACCGTTCCGCTAAGCACTAATTTTACCCTTGTCTCATTACCATTAAAATTTGATAGCACGTGAGTTCTTTCCACCCAATTTTCTCCGATTGGTTTTCCCGTTGTTAAATTTACTAACTGCCATTTTTCTCCTTTTTCCACCCCCTTCTGCACATATGCTTTAACGTCTGCAGTACCAGGTATCAGCGCATCATAGGTAATTGTTATCTTAGTGTTGGAACCTGCTGTATATGCTCCTAGTTACATAATCTCCGGACTCTGAAATATTCCCCATAACTAGCTGTAACCCAGGGTAGAGAACTGGACTTTTTTTCCCCGATCCTTTGAGCGCTACTTTTACCGTTAATTCTCCACTTATTCTTGCGCGCAGTGCGAGCGGCAAATTATCAGACAGAAAATTTTCTTCTCCTTTCTCATCTGTTAAGATAAATTCTACATTAGTATCAAAACCCACTTTTTCTATGTTGGTTAGAGCGATTAAGTCTGATGTATTATTTGCAGTAACTTTGCCAAGATCAATAACGTGAAAACTTTCAGTAAATTTCGCTGCTAAAAGTCGAAAGGTAAGGTCAAAATTCTGATGCGGTGTCCACGTACTTGCATTGCTCGATGACAGTAATACTCCCACCTGATAAGGCTGACTGGTTACCCAACGGCTGTTTACTGCATCATATTTGCTGAGTTCTGCTATCTTTACCGCTGTATCTGCATCATCAGTCAGTAAAACTATCGCATACTCTTGCCCTCCATGGCAAAATACTGGTGACCAAGTTATACGTGTTGCTGTGCCATCAGTATTGATCTTAGTTGGCTCGATGGAATTTTCAGCGATAACTGTTTGCGAGGGCACTCCAACTGTTGTTTCCCGAATCTGCACAACAACACGTCTTTTGCCGCTATTTGTAAACCATAGCTCTACACCTCCTATATGCCTACTCTCATCCAAGGTAAATGTCTGTGCTAAAGGATCAACACGTTTGCTGGAAAAAACTCTTCTTCGTTCTTCTATGGTAATAGTTTTTTTACCAGTATATGTTGCTTCTCCATAGCTTCCTTTATCCCCATAAAACTGTACTAATTTAGTACCTGCTGGAATATTTGCCGGTACTTTCACCTTTCCCTTTAATTTTCCCTGGTTGTTAGCTTCCACTTTTTTTTCCCCCTATGCCACGGGTTGAATGACGATGCCATCGAATTTTATCTCTTTAAGCTTCTCATTTGGCTCAAAACCTTCGATCTCAAAATCTTGTATTGCTTCTCTCATAAACTCTTCCTCTTTTGTACTACTGGATAAAAGTTCAGAAACTTCAGAAGTAGTAAATTCTCTTGTCACTGGACTTGACCAATTGGTCTTTACCTTGGTCCAGTGATCGATGTTTTTGTTCATGGTAACTTTTGCCGGTACTGGATCAAATGCCTGATAAGGATTTATCTTCATCTCTTTAGTTTGTAAAAGCTGCTCAAGCACTGGCTCAAGTTCATACGGCAATAAATAAGGTTCCTTACCTCTTTCAACATCAATAATTTCCACGTTATCGGCAATATCAGTTCCTTATTTACTATTGCTGCAAACTGAACAATTCCTTGATCGCGCATATCATCATCAAAGAAGGGATCGACAAATACTCCTTTTTTCGTGGTAGGTTCTCTTGAATTTGCATCACTGCGTAGACGCTCCTCTGCAAAGAGTGCATAAAGATCTCTTATTCCACTCTTCATTGCTTCCAATTCGTTCATCGGTACTGCATGGATAGCATTATTCACTACTTTTATTTTCCCCTCTTCCCCTTCTTTCCACGTTTGGTGAATGTAGCAAAGTAGCAATTGTCCGCTAGGGCTTTTGGCATTGATGGTCTCCAAGGGTGGGCAATTCCCTTTATTCTCCTTATCACCCCTTTTGCATCTAGAGTGATTAAATCAAAGCGGGGCATCTTCCAGGTGTAATCAACTGAAACTAAACTGCCATCCACTGCTCCCTTTATTTTACATCCTTGTTCATCCACATCTTCAGGGCTAACATGAGTGCGAAAGCGGTAGGTTATCAGGTAACTGCTTCCTGGCGCTGGTTCCTTTCCCGGTAATGACCAATCAACATTTCCTCCACTGAGCTTGTAATCTGTACTATTTTCATAAATTACATCTCCTTGCTTAACTTGAATAATCTCCTGAACTGCAGAGTCAGGTATCGGATCAACAACTCCAGAATATGAACCGTGAGTAACGGCAAATGTTTTCTGAACAGTTATATCTATCCTTTTTATCTCACTAACCGGAAAATCATGAACTTTCAGTTCCATTACTCTTTGACTATTTGGCTGAAAGGTGTGAAATTCTGATTTAACTGTTTTTATGTCTGGATCTTCATCAAAATAAACACGAATACTGTGAGGAAGTTCAATCTCATAGCCATCAATATGAGCTTTTCCCTCATTAATCACAAATATTTGTGCCCCTCTTTCTCCCCCTTTTTCTTCCCTCTGTAAAAACATTACTTCTAGGCCATTTACTACGTAGGAACCATTTGCCTCTTTGTCATAACGAGCAAGAGCTGTAGTTACTATGTTTGCTTGTGGTGGCGGTGAATGTTCTACCAACACTCCGTTTTCAATGTTATAGATTGGATAAAACTCTCCTGTAGAAAAACGTGGAAAAAAACCTTCAGATTGATAACCCCAAATGGTGGAAACTTTAAGCCTTGCAGCTCCAACTTCTTGATAATTACGTGTACCAACTGCAGGATCACGAAGATTTTCATCCTCAAGTTCTGTAATGGTAGATTCTACGTAATAAACACCTATGCGAACTGTAGTATTCAGTGGAATAGTAAATTCTTCTTTTTCAACTTTTCTAACCGCTCCACGAAGATAGATTTTTCCTGCTTCAAGTGTAACTTTTTCCCCGTCTATGATACAATTGCTTCCCGTTATAATATCACCATCACGAAATATCGCATCTCCTATGCCTTTGAGCCTCAAAAGAGCATAATCTTGAATCTCATTTAATTCTGCTGACTGCAAACCTCTTCCTGCTAAGAATAAACTTTTCTCGTATTCTTTGTCAGAGCGATTATAATAGTTATTCAGGGTCATTTTATCTCAAGAAATTGTCAGAATGTAACAACAAATGAAAAAGTTTCACGGGTTGCTGCAGTTCTAATAAGTGGTACCGTGTGTTCTAAAACTAACAAAATTCCCGGGTCTTCTATGTCCTTTGGTTCAAAATATCTCTGCCCAGGAGATAAATTTTCCCTAAGCTTTGTACCAACCATAACCCCTAGTTCCCTTATCACTTGATTTGCTGCGTCCGTGAAATCGAAAGTGAATTTAAGGTAGAGATTGTTGGTTGGTACAGCGGAAGATTTAAACCTTCCAGAGGGAGTAACAAGCTCTCCATTCTCATCACCAACACAGAAGAGTATCTCATCAACAACACGACGTCCAACTTCCTTGAGTAATGTTGCAGAAGTAATGAGTTCTGGTGATGTATCTTGAGTATACTCTATGGTAACTGCACCATCTGCTGCAATAGAACCATTTGCCGTACGTTTAATTACACCAGTACTGCTATCAACTGTATAGTCTATACTTGGCTGATAAGTTGTCTGTCCTGTAAAAACTTTTACGTTTTTAATAGTGGTGTGATCAAGCTTTATTTCGCCATCAAGGGTGAAAAAAATTCTCTACTTTATGGTGACTTTCCCAGCTTTCATCACCGTTCCCCAGGCAAGATGTATAACTTGCTCTTTTATACTTGCTGCTATTGCTGCTCTTCCCGTTTGGGTGAGAATTGACATGTTTTCTACTCCCCCTATTTAAGATATACATTTTTTATAGAAATTTGTTCAGGCTGTTTTGAAAAATATTTTTTATTGAAGTTTTTTTTGTTGATTAATTTTTTACTTATGTAAAATGTAGCTCATTATATTATACATATTGTATGGTTGATCTTTATCCCAGCAGAGATTTCTGGGAGAGCGATTTAGAGATGCCAATAAATCATTGGTTACCTAGCTTTCAAAATGAGGAAATACGTAAAAATTGGCTTACTTCCCTCTCAGGTAGACAATTAAATGTCATTTTTCTGCAACTTTTTAAGCATAACGATGATATTCCACTTCAACAAAAACGTGCCATTCTCACAGATTGTTCAGATTCTTTGCTCAACTATTATCTACTTAGTTGTTTTAACTATTCTAAACTTCATTCTGCTGTTGTTGAAGTAGCAAAATCCACTTTGAACGAAGAGCTCATTGCTCAGTTTTTATGCAAGAACAATAAACATGATAAAAAGTCCTTGATCTTTGTTATGTTTCATCATAATCCAGAGTTAATCAAGTGTGTTTACCATTTTGACAGAGTACAAAAAAGAGGGTTTTCTCCCTTTATTCTACAAAATTCCCCTAGGCGGATGAAAACTCCTTTTAAAAACTTTTTATCAAAGCAAATTGTTCACGAACTACTGCAAAAATATGATGCTGAAAAAAATGATGGCTTTGAAACTCAACTACAAGGTTTTTTCTATCATCATGATCGTATATACGTGTTTATACGTCGTGCTGGCAATAAGGACTTACTCTTTAATTCAAACCGTATTATCCATGGATATAGACCAGATCGGATTATTCTCGATTTTTCTCTACATGGTAATCAGTTAAATCTTTCTGCCAAAAACTCTGATGAAAGTCTAAAAATAGCAAATAGTATCGTAAGTCGTTACTTTCAACGTGAGTGCTTATTTATCGATATGCAAGACCAAAATTGTACACTTCTTGTTGCAGCATTCTTAAAGTCTTCCATAGAAGGGGCTGACCCTCATATTTGCCCTTTTGAAATAAAGTTCCGTTCAACTCAGCTCAAGAAAGATACATACTTAGTTGTAGCCACTAATCCATTTAACTCAATTGCTCGCGAATTACAGATGTTAAAATTAACACAAGATAATTCTGTTGTTGAGTCCATTCGCGTTTTGTTTCAGAATAAAAAAGTAACTTTATTTTTTAAAAGAAATCAGCATTATACCATTATTTATTACTCAGAGCATGTACTCAATAAAAAAGAGCGTGAAGATTTCAAGTCATTAATGAAGGAGAGCTATGGACTTACAATCCTACCAAAAGCAAACTATTGCAGATGTTCTGGAATCCAATGAACCCTATATTGACCCGAGCAAAGCTTACTTGAAAACTGCAATCTATTTATCTAGTCTTGGCTTTATTAAGCTAAAAGCAGTTGATTTTGTTATTTGTTCTCGTAAAGAGGATCATTTGGATTGGCCTCACGTATTTGATCCAGATTGCACTAATGAAATTCCTATTAGTCCAGACTTTGATGAAGAATGTGATGACATGCTTTGTGAAGATTGTTGCCGCTACATTCTACCCAATACTCATCAAAAGCAACGATTTCACCTACTATCAACCAATCTTAACCTAGAAAAAATTGCACATTGGTTTGAGAGTCTATTGAACAACTCAAAGTTCATCTGGCAAAAAGCAGCAGAAGGAGTTTATCACATAAGTAGCCAAGGCAGTATTGTTAGCATAATCATTCTTGATCTTTGCTCTGATACCGTATATTTAACCATAGATAAGCTTAGAATCCAGCCCACTGTCTTAATTACCGTAAGAGAGAATATACCGGACTTGCCAGTTGTTTTGCCCATCGTAAAAATGTCTGATCTTTTTTGTGAGAATAAGACCTTATATGAAATACTTCTTGAAGCAGCTATACCAGAGTTAATTGCTAATGTCTCTACACAAATTTTTCCTGTCATTTCACTAAAACAAGTTAAACCTAAATCACCAAAGAAAACTCTACAACTTGGGTTCTCACATGGTACGGTCTACGTAAATGACATTGAAGTAGTAAATAAAAGAGCTATATTGTGTATTAGTATCTTTCGCGTTTTACTCAAACAATTCCTCGATGATTTTGAAAATGGTATACCATTAAAACATCATGTACCTCTTAGCACCGAAAAAATAGCAGATAGTTTAATTTTTCATTCAGAAATTACAGATTTAGAACAACAAATAAGATATCCTCTGAATAAAATGCAAAGACAAATAAAAGAAAAACTGGCCAACCAATCAGGATTGAGCATCGAACGTGATGATGTTATTCAAACCATTGGTTGGCCAGAATTAATTTGTAAGGAACATGGTTATCGCCTTAATCCCTTCACACTTGTGTTGACAAAGTAATCAAGCTAATGCCACAATCTTAGAAGCTTTCCAACATCCGTTAGCTCTGCTAATGAATTTTGCTGGTATAGGTTTTCCGTTTCCAAGTTCATACACTACCTGTAGGATATTTTCACGTCTACTCGGTTGAAACATTACTATACCAGACGTATAGAAACTTCTGAGTGCATTAGCTCCAACCAGAGCCTGAAATGGATTTTTTTCCAGTGTAGCTGTGGATACTTTCTTAGTGTGATGGGTCATGATTATGCCCACTGCTGGGTTAGTTGCAGAGCGTAATTTTTCAATTCCATTCTGTAAAAACGACAGCATCATAAAGTGTGTTGTAAGCGAGTCTATTGCAATAAGGTCAACCGTCTTTGTTCCAAATTTTTTCATGATAGTATCTTTGATCCACTCTATTCCTTCATCATTTAACGTTATCTTGATTTCTGCAGTAATAACTAGGTTTTCTTTCACTAAGTCCATGAGCTTTTGGTTAATCTTGAGTTGCTGTACACGCCTTCTCACACCGTCACGATTCATTTCGTCCTGTAAATATAGTATCTTTAGTGGCTTTGCAGGCTTCATATTAAGAAATGATATTCCGGCTGCCATATGTGCTAACAGAGAGAGTAGAAAACTGGTTTTGCCAATCTTTGGAGTACCGCCTATAACTAAAAGCCCTCCTGATGTTAAGATCTCTGGACCTATGACATCTTTCGGCATTGGAGATTGATCGCTTAAATACTGTCTTACAGAAAACGCCTTTTCCCCTTTTTTTATTGCCCCCTTTGCTTCTTTATTTTGTAATTTCTCAGTATTTTTAGTATTTAACCACTCCTTGGCAGAATCTATATTACCTTTGATTAAAGTCCAAAGATCAATAATGTCACCACTAGTCCCTGTGGTAAAATTACGCCAATTACCAGCTTTTTTACCTACTATTTTAACCATAATGGTATCTCCATTTAAGCTGCCGACATAAGTCTTCTCTTGGTAAAACTTACCGTCTGGAATTAGATGAGACACACATTCCTTAATATTATCAATTAATGACGCCTTTATTTCCTTTTTAGACATAAAACCCCCATAACCTACCAACATGTTTTTCATACGTTTAGAGCTGAGATTAGCTAGCTCACAAACAGTTTCAAAAGACTCTGAATTTAACCATTTTATCGCTTCTTCTTTCAGTTTTACGTTTTTTCCTACTGCATCTTTGATAGCCCTCTCAATGACAGCAATCCAGAGCTTCTCTTCGTCGTACTTCAAAATGGCACCCAATCAATTTCAGTATTTTGGTGTTGCTCTGGAGTAACAACTGTAGCAATCTTGTTCTTTTCTCCATACCGATCAGCTTCAATACCTACCTTTGCTCTGAATTCTAAACCATTTAAATCTGCAATAGAGTTCAGCTTACGAGCAAGAGTTGCCTTTTCTGAATTATCATGTGGATGAATATTGCGTGCTGACTCTAAAATGCTTCGAATCATAGCACGACCCATTTCTCCCCAAACATCCTCTCTTTCAACGCTTGCTTTGCCACTTTTAATACCAATTACTTGATAAATCTTACGTTTTGCATATGGCCCTTCAATGACGGTAAATTCTGCGTTTAAATAGATACTACCAGTAGTGGGACTTTTAGTGAGCCAGCATTCATAACCCCCAGGTTTAATAGCCATTTTGACTTTTACCGTTGTACCTTTAGGTATTAAATTACTTTGCGACTTTGCCGTGTTAAAATCAGTTAAATCTTGTAACATAAATGTCCCCATAATAAAATTGAAAAAGAATCAGCTATTCCATTGGTCCACAAACTGCCAGCGACCATCTATCTTGTCGACATTCTTGCGCAGGATATGCTTTCCATTGCGTAACTCAAAAACTATTTGACATGCGGTTTTTTCTTTTCCGTTTTCTTCTCTGTTTTCTTCATCCTTCCGAAACATCACCATACCTGTAGTGTAGAATCCCCTTAAAGACCCAGCACCACTTAAACCTTGAAATGGATCTTCTTCCAGCATTTTTTTGGATAATTTTTTAGTGTGGTGGGTAAGTATTATACCGGCATCTGGATTAATAACATTTCTCAGTCTTTCAAGCGTTTTTTGCAGGAAGAATAGCATAGCGCTGTTATCGTTCTCATTACCATATTCACCTGAATTAAAGATATTTCGTAGAGGATCTATGGCGATAATATCTGGCTTGAAACTTTTTTCCTCCAGAGAGTTTTTTATTTCATCTATCTCTTCACTACTAAACGATAGTTGTACTCTTGGCGTGATCATGAAGTTGTTTGCACCAATATCCAAAAGCTCTTTATCAAGTTTTAACTCCTGTAGACGCTCTTTTAAATATCCATCATCAATTTCAGTCTGCAGACAGAGAACTTTCATAGGACGACTTGGAGTCATACCCAGAAATGAAACTCCTGCTGCCATGTGCATGAGCCATGAAATTAGAAAATCGCTTTTACCAATTTTAGGTGGCCCGCCAAATACCAACAAACCCCTTGGAGTTAATATCCTTGGGTAGATGATGTCTTCTGGGATTGGTGCTTTGTCACTTAAATACTCTTTTACGCTGAAAAAAGGGACTTTTTGACCAATAGTGAAAATGTTTTGTAGCATAGTTATTCTCCATTAAGCAGCAGTAGAAAAGGCTTTAGCTTTGATTTTCGTAAGTAATTTTCCCAGATGCGGCTCTTCAACCATATCAAGGCATCCACTTCGATCTTTAGCAGGGTATCCCCAGGAATTAATGGTCTGACAGACAAATGAACGTACCTCTGTGCCATCATCTTTCTTGATTCCAACCATGCTGATTACTTCATCAACAATTCCAGGAATTTCACTGGCAGTTTTAGCCCCTTCACATTGAGGCAGCCAGGTTGGACGATTGCAATCATCAAGATACTGACCTAAAGTGCCAACTATGATGATTGTCTTTATCCCGAATATGTTGAAACTGATTGAGCCAAGCCATCATCTCCTGAGCAAGTGTGCCGTAAGCAGCTCTTTTATCTTCTCTTCCCGATCTATCGGAAAAAGCTTCAGGTTGCATTCTTGCCCATAAAAAGCATAAACGTGATGCAACAGTGATACTATCGATAAAAATGCAATGATATTTAAAAAACTCCGAAGAAAGATCTTTGTACTTGCCAGATACATGCTCATAGTGCCTTTGACTATATGCTTGATCAGACTTCAGTGCAGGATTTGGCCCACCAATAAGACAAGCTATATCTCTTGCCTCATTCCAAGTACGAACGCTGATTGAATCTCCTTTCCAGTCTTGCACGGCTAAAAGCCCTGCTTCAAAATCAAGACAGAGTGTTGTCGACTCATCGAGAGTTTTAAGTAGACTAGTTTTGCCGATTCCATAAGGTCCCAAAGATTACCATT
>JARUHQ010000087.1:0-24912 GCA_029955515.1 Chrysomela aeneicollis | reverse complement strand
TTTATTCTATTCTATTCTATTCTATTCTATTCTATTCTATTCTATTCTATTCTATTCTATTCTATTCTATTCTATTCTATTCTATTCTATTCTATTCTATTCTATTCTATTCTATTCTATTCTATTCTATTCTATTCTATTCTATTCTATTCTATTCTATTCTATTCTATTCTATTCTATTCTATTCTATTCTATTCTATTCTATTCTATTCTATTCTATTCTATTCTATTCTATTCTATTCTATTCTATTCTATTCTATTCTATTCTATTCTATTCTATTCTATTCTATTCTATTCTATTCTATTCTATTCTATTCTATTCTATTCTATTCTATTCTATTCTATTCTATTCTATTCTATTCTATTCTATTCTATTCTATTCTATTCTATTCTATCTATTCTATTCTATTCTATTCTATTCTATTCTATTCTATTCTATTCTATTCTATTCTATTCTATTCTATTCTATTCTATTCTATTCTATTCTATTCTATTCTATTCTATTCTATTCTATTCTATTCTATTCTATTCTATTCTATTCTATTCTATTCTATTCTATTCTATTCTATTCTATTCTATTCTATTCTATTCTATTCTATTCTATTCTATTCTATTCTATTCTATTCTATTCTATTCTATTCTATTCTATTCTATTCTATTCTATTCTATTCTATTCTATTCTATTCTATTCTATTCTATTCTATTCTATTCTATTCTATTCTATTCTATTCTATTCTATTCTATTCTATTCTATTCTATTCTATTCTATTCTATTCTATTCTATTCTATTCTATTCTATTCTATTCTATTCTATTCTATTCTATTCTATTCTATTCTATTCTATTCTATTCTATTCTATTCTATTCTATTCTATTCTATTCTATTCTATTCTATTCTATTCTATTCTATTCTATTCTATTCTATTCTATTCTATTCTATTCTATTCTATTCTATTCTATTCTATTCTATTCTATTCTATTCTATTCTATTCTATTCTATTCTATTCTATTCTATTCTATTCTATTCTATTCTATTCTATTCTATTCTATTCTATTCTATTCTATTCTATTCTATTCTATTCTATTCTATTCTATTCTATTCTATTCTATTCTATTCTATTCTATTCTATTCTATTCTATTCTATTCTATTCTATTCTATTCTATTCTATTCTATTCTATTCTATTCTATTCTATTCTATTCTATTCTATTCTATTCTATTCTATTCTATTCTATTCTATTCTATTCTATTCTATTCTATTCTATTCTATTCTATTCTATTCTATTCTATTCTATTCTATTCTATTCTATTCTATTCTATTCTATTCTATTCTATTCTATTCTATTCTATTCTATTCTATTCTATTCTATTCTATTCTATTCTATTCTATTCTATTCTATTCTATTCTATTCTATTCTATTCTATTCTATTCTATTCTATTCTATTCTATTCTATTCTATTCTATTCTATTCTATTCTATTCTATTCTATTCTATTCTATTCTATTCTATTCTATTCTATTCTATTCTATTCTATTCTATTCTATTCTATTCTATTCTATTCTATTCTATTCTATTCTATTCTATTCTATTCTATTCTATTCTATTCTATTCTATTCTATTCTATTCTATTCTATTCTATTCTATTCTATTCTATTCTATTCTATTCTATTCTATTCTATTCTATTCTATTCTATTCTATTCTATTCTATTCTATTCTATTCTATTCTATTCTATTCTATTCTATTCTATTCTATTCTATTCTATTCTATTCTATTCTATTCTATTCTATTCTATTCTATTCTATTCTATTCTATTCTATTCTATTCTATTCTATTCTATTCTATTCTATTCTATTCTATTCTATTCTATTCTATTCTATTCTATTCTATTCTATTCTATTCTATTCTATTCTATTCTATTCTATTCTATTCTATTCTATTCTATTCTATTCTATTCTATTCTATTCTATTCTATTCTATTCTATTCTATTCTATTCTATTCTATTCTATTCTATTCTATTCTATTCTATTCTATTCTATTCTATTCTATTCTATTCTATTCTATTCTATTCTATTCTATTCTATTCTATTCTATTCTATTCTATTCTATTCTATTCTATTCTATTCTATTCTATTCTATTCTATTCTATTCTATTCTATTCTATTCTATTCTATTCTCTTCTATTCTATTCTATTCTATTCTATTCTATTCTATTCTATTCTATTCTATTCTATTCTATTCTATTCTATTCTATTCTATTCTATTCTATTCTATTCTATTCTATTCTATTCTATTCTATTCTATTCTATTCTATTCTATTCTATTCTATTCTATTCTATTCTATTCTATTCTATTCTATTCTATTCTATTCTATTCTATTCTATTCTATTCTATTCTATTCTATTCTATTCTATTCTATTCTATTCTATTCTATTCTATTCTATTCTATTCTATTCTATTCTATTCTATTCTATTCTATTCTATTCTATTCTATTCTATTCTATTCTATTCTATTCTATTCTATTCTATTCTATTCTATTCTATTCTATTCTATTCTATTCTATTCTATTCTATTCTATTCTATTCTATTCTATTCTATTCTATTCTATTCTATTCTATTCTATTCTATTCTATTCTATTCTATTCTATTCTATTCTATTCTATTCTATTCTATTCTATTCTATTCTATTCTATTCTATTCTATTCTATTCTATTCTATTCTATTCTATTCTATTCTATTCTATTCTATTCTATTCTATTCTATTCTATTCTATTCTATTCTATTCTATTCTATTCTATTCTATTCTATTCTATTCTATTCTATTCTATTCTATTCTATTCTATTCTATTCTATTCTATTCTATTCTATTCTATTCTATTCTATTCTATTCTATTCTATTCTATTCTATTCTATTCTATTCTATTCTATTCTATTCTATTCTATTCTATTCTATTCTATTCTATTCTATTCTATTCTATTCTATTCTATTCTATTCTATTCTATTCTATTCTATTCTATTCTATTCTATTCTATTCTATTCTATTCTATTCTATTCTATTCTATTCTATTCTATTCTATTCTATTCTATTCTATTCTATTCTATTCTATTCTATTCTATTCTATTCTATTCTATTCTATTCTATTCTATTCTATTCTATTCTATTCTATTCTATTCTATTCTATTCTATTCTATTCTATTCTATTCTATTCTATTCTATTCTATTCTATTCTATTCTATTCTATTCTATTCTATTCTATTCTATTCTATTCTATTCTATTCTATTCTATTCTATTCTATTCTATTCTATTCTATTCTATTCTATTCTATTCTATTCTATTCTATTCTATTCTATTCTATTCTATTCTATTCTATTCTATTCTATTCTATTCTATTCTATTCTATTCTATTCTATTCTATTCTATTCTATTCTATTCTATTCTATTCTATTCTATTCTATTCTATTCTATTCTATTCTATTCTATTCTATTCTATTCTATTCTATTCTATTCTATTCTATTCTATTCTATTCTATTCTATTCTATTCTATTCTATTCTATTCTATTCTATTCTATTCTATTCTATTCTATTCTATTCTATTCTATTCTATTCTATTCTATTCTATTCTATTCTATTCTATTCTATTCTATTCTATTCTATTCTATTCTATTCTATTCTATTCTATTCTATTCTATTCTATTCTATTCTATTCTATTCTATTCTATTCTATTCTATTCTATTCTATTCTATTCTATTCTATTCTATTCTATTCTATTCTATTCTATTCTATTCTATTCTATTCTATTCTATTCTATTCTATTCTATTCTATTCTATTCTATTCTATTCTATTCTATTCTATTCTATTCTATTCTATTCTATTCTATTCTATTCTATTCTATTCTATTCTATTCTATTCTATTCTATTCTATTCTATTCTATTCTATTCTATTCTATTCTATTCTATTCTATTCTATTCTATTCTATTCTATTCTATTCTATTCTATTCTATTCTATTCTATTCTATTCTATTCTATTCTATTCTATTCTATTCTATTCTATTCTATTCTATTCTATTCTATTCTATTCTATTCTATTCTATTCTATTCTATTCTATTCTATTCTATTCTATTCTATTCTATTCTATTCTATTCTATTCTATTCTATTCTATTCTATTCTATTCTATTCTATTCTATTCTATTCTATTCTATTCTATTCTATTCTATTCTATTCTATTCTATTCTATTCTATTCTATTCTATTCTATTCTATTCTATTCTATTCTATTCTATTCTATTCTATTCTATTCTATTCTATTCTATTCTATTCTATTCTATTCTATTCTATTCTATTCTATTCTATTCTATTCTATTCTATTCTATTCTATTCTATTCTATTCTATTCTATTCTATTCTATTCTATTCTATTCTATTCTATTCTATTCTATTCTATTCTATTCTATTCTATTCTATTCTATTCTATTCTATTCTATTCTATTCTATTCTATTCTATTCTATTCTATTCTATTCTATTCTATTCTATTCTATTCTATTCTATTCTATTCTATTCTATTCTATTCTATTCTATTCTATTCTATTCTATTCTATTCTATTCTATTCTATTCTATTCTATTCTATTCTATTCTATTCTATTCTATTCTATTCTATTCTATTCTATTCTATTCTATTCTATTCTATTCTATTCTATTCTATTCTATTCTATTCTATTCTATTCTATTCTATTCTATTCTATTCTATTCTATTCTATTCTATTCTATTCTATTCTATTCTATTCTATTCTATTCTATTCTATTCTATTCTATTCTATTCTATTCTATTCTATTCTATTCTATTCTATTCTATTCTATTCTATTCTATTCTATTCTATTCTATTCTATTCTATTCTATTCTATTCTATTCTATTCTATTCTATTCTATTCTATTCTATTCTATTCTATTCTATTCTATTCTATTCTATTCTATTCTATTCTATTCTATTCTATTCTATTCTATTCTATTCTATTCTATTCTATTCTATTCTATTCTATTCTATTCTATTCTATTCTATTCTATTCTATTCTATTCTATTCTATTCTATTCTATTCTATTCTATTCTATTCTATTCTATTCTATTCTATTCTATTCTATTCTATTCTATTCTATTCTATTCTATTCTATTCTATTCTATTCTATTCTATTCTATTCTATTCTATTCTATTCTATTCTATTCTATTCTATTCTATTCTATTCTATTCTATTCTATTCTATTCTATTCTATTCTATTCTATTCTATTCTATTCTATTCTATTCTATTCTATTCTATTCTATTCTATTCTATTCTATTCTATTCTATTCTATTCTATTCTATTCTATTCTATTCTATTCTATTCTATTCTATTCTATTCTATTCTATTCTATTCTATTCTATTCTATTCTATTCTATTCTATTCTATTCTATTCTATTCTATTCTATTCTATTCTATTCTATTCTATTCTATTCTATTCTATTCTATTCTATTCTATTCTATTCTATTCTATTCTATTCTATTCTATTCTATTCTATTCTATTCTATTCTATTCTATTCTATTCTATTCTATTCTATTCTATTCTATTCTATTCTATTCTATTCTATTCTATTCTATTCTATTCTATTCTATTCTATTCTATTCTATTCTATTCTATTCTATTCTATTCTATTCTATTCTATTCTATTCTATTCTATTCTATTCTATTCTATTCTATTCTATTCTATTCTATTCTATTCTATTCTATTCTATTCTATTCTATTCTATTCTATTCTATTCTATTCTATTCTATTCTATTCTATTCTATTCTATTCTATTCTATTCTATTCTATTCTATTCTATTCTATTCTATTCTATTCTATTCTATTCTATTCTATTCTATTCTATTCTATTCTATTCTATTCTATTCTATTCTATTCTATTCTATTCTATTCTATTCTATTCTATTCTATTCTATTCTATTCTATTCTATTCTATTCTATTCTATTCTATTCTATTCTATTCTATTCTATTCTATTCTATTCTATTCTATTCTATTCTATTCTATTCTATTCTATTCTATTCTATTCTATTCTATTCTATTCTATTCTATTCTATTCTATTCTATTCTATTCTATTCTATTCTATTCTATTCTATTCTATTCTATTCTATTCTATTCTATTCTATTCTATTCTATTCTATTCTATTCTATTCTATTCTATTCTATTCTATTCTATTCTATTCTATTCTATTCTATTCTATTCTATTCTATTCTATTCTATTCTATTCTATTCTATTCTATTCTATTCTATTCTATTCTATTCTATTCTATTCTATTCTATTCTATTCTATTCTATTCTATTCTATTCTATTCTATTCTATTCTATTCTATTCTATTCTATTCTATTCTATTCTATTCTATTCTATTCTATTCTATTCTATTCTATTCTATTCTATTCTATTCTATTCTATTCTATTCTATTCTATTCTATTCTATTCTATTCTATTCTATTCTATTCTATTCTATTCTATTCTATTCTATTCTATTCTATTCTATTCTATTCTATTCTATTCTATTCTATTCTATTCTATTCTATTCTATTCTATTCTATTCTATTCTATTCTATTCTATTCTATTCTATTCTATTCTATTCTATTCTATTCTATTCTATTCTATTCTATTCTATTCTATTCTATTCTATTCTATTCTATTCTATTCTATTCTATTCTATTCTATTCTATTCTATTCTATTCTATTCTATTCTATTCTATTCTATTCTATTCTATTCTATTCTATTCTATTCTATTCTATTCTATTCTATTCTATTCTATTCTATTCTATTCTATTCTATTCTATTCTATTCTATTCTATTCTATTCTATTCTATTCTATTCTATTCTATTCTATTCTATTCTATTCTATTCTATTCTATTCTATTCTATTCTATTCTATTCTATTCTATTCTATTCTATTCTATTCTATTCTATTCTATTCTATTCTATTCTATTCTATTCTATTCTATTCTATTCTATTCTATTCTATTCTATTCTATTCTATTCTATTCTATTCTATTCTATTCTATTCTATTCTATTCTATTCTATTCTATTCTATTCTATTCTATTCTATTCTATTCTATTCTATTCTATTCTATTCTATTCTATTCTATTCTATTCTATTCTATTCTATTCTATTCTATTCTATTCTATTCTATTCTATTCTATTCTATTCTATTCTATTCTATTCTATTCTATTCTATTCTATTCTATTCTATTCTATTCTATTCTATTCTATTCTATTCTATTCTATTCTATTCTATTCTATTCTATTCTATTCTATTCTATTCTATTCTATTCTATTCTATTCTATTCTATTCTATTCTATTCTATTCTATTCTATTCTATTCTATTCTATTCTATTCTATTCTATTCTATTCTATTCTATTCTATTCTATTCTATTCTATTCTATTCTATTCTATTCTATTCTATTCTATTCTATTCTATTCTATTCTATTCTATTCTATTCTATTCTATTCTATTCTATTCTATTCTATTCTATTCTATTCTATTCTATTCTATTCTATTCTATTCTATTCTATTCTATTCTATTCTATTCTATTCTATTCTATTCTATTCTATTCTATTCTATTCTATTCTATTCTATTCTATTCTATTCTATTCTATTCTATTCTATTCTATTCTATTCTATTCTATTCTATTCTATTCTATTCTATTCTATTCTATTCTATTCTATTCTATTCTATTCTATTCTATTCTATTCTATTCTATTCTATTCTATTCTATTCTATTCTATTCTATTCTATTCTATTCTATTCTATTCTATTCTATTCTATTCTATTCTATTCTATTCTATTCTATTCTATTCTATTCTATTCTATTCTATTCTATTCTATTCTATTCTATTCTATTCTATTCTATTCTATTCTATTCTATTCTATTCTATTCTATTCTATTCTATTCTATTCTATTCTATTCTATTCTATTCTATTCTATTCTATTCTATTCTATTCTATTCTATTCTATTCTATTCTATTCTATTCTATTCTATTCTATTCTATTCTATTCTATTCTATTCTATTCTATTCTATTCTATTCTATTCTATTCTATTCTATTCTATTCTATTCTATTCTATTCTATTCTATTCTATTCTATTCTATTCTATTCTATTCTATTCTATTCTATTCTATTCTATTCTATTCTATTCTATTCTATTCTATTCTATTCTATTCTATTCTATTCTATTCTATTCTATTCTATTCTATTCTATTCTATTCTATTCTATTCTATTCTATTCTATTCTATTCTATTCTATTCTATTCTATTCTATTCTATTCTATTCTATTCTATTCTATTCTATTCTATTCTATTCTATTCTATTCTATTCTATTCTATTCTATTCTATTCTATTCTATTCTATTCTATTCTATTCTATTCTATTCTATTCTATTCTATTCTATTCTATTCTATTCTATTCTATTCTATTCTATTCTATTCTATTCTATTCTATTCTATTCTATTCTATTCTATTCTATTCTATTCTATTCTATTCTATTCTATTCTATTCTATTCTATTCTATTCTATTCTATTCTATTCTATTCTATTCTATTCTATTCTATTCTATTCTATTCTATTCTATTCTATTCTATTCTATTCTATTCTATTCTATTCTATTCTATTCTATTCTATTCTATTCTATTCTATTCTATTCTATTCTATTCTATTCTATTCTATTCTATTCTATTCTATTCTATTCTATTCTATTCTATTCTATTCTATTCTATTCTATTCTATTCTATTCTATTCTATTCTATTCTATTCTATTCTATTCTATTCTATTCTATTCTATTCTATTCTATTCTATTCTATTCTATTCTATTCTATTCTATTCTATTCTATTCTATTCTATTCTATTCTATTCTATTCTATTCTATTCTATTCTATTCTATTCTATTCTATTCTATTCTATTCTATTCTATTCTATTCTATTCTATTCTATTCTATTCTATTCTATTCTATTCTATTCTATTCTATTCTATTCTATTCTATTCTATTCTATTCTATTCTATTCTATTCTATTCTATTCTATTCTATTCTATTCTATTCTATTCTATTCTATTCTATTCTATTCTATTCTATTCTATTCTATTCTATTCTATTCTATTCTATTCTATTCTATTCTATTCTATTCTATTCTATTCTATTCTATTCTATTCTATTCTATTCTATTCTATTCTATTCTATTCTATTCTATTCTATTCTATTCTATTCTATTCTATTCTATTCTATTCTATTCTATTCTATTCTATTCTATTCTATTCTATTCTATTCTATTCTATTCTATTCTATTCTATTCTATTCTATTCTATTCTATTCTATTCTATTCTATTCTATTCTATTCTATTCTATTCTATTCTATTCTATTCTATTCTATTCTATTCTATTCTATTCTATTCTATTCTATTCTATTCTATTCTATTCTATTCTATTCTATTCTATTCTATTCTATTCTATTCTATTCTATTCTATTCTATTCTATTCTATTCTATTCTATTCTATTCTATTCTATTCTATTCTATTCTATTCTATTCTATTCTATTCTATTCTATTCTATTCTATTCTATTCTATTCTATTCTATTCTATTCTATTCTATTCTATTCTATTCTATTCTATTCTATTCTATTCTATTCTATTCTATTCTATTCTATTCTATTCTATTCTATTCTATTCTATTCTATTCTATTCTATTCTATTCTATTCTATTCTATTCTATTCTATTCTATTCTATTCTATTCTATTCTATTCTATTCTATTCTATTCTATTCTATTCTATTCTATTCTATTCTATTCTATTCTATTCTATTCTATTCTATTCTATTCTATTCTATTCTATTCTATTCTATTCTATTCTATTCTATTCTATTCTATTCTATTCTATTCTATTCTATTCTATTCTATTCTATTCTATTCTATTCTATTCTATTCTATTCTATTCTATTCTATTCTATTCTATTCTATTCTATTCTATTCTATTCTATTCTATTCTATTCTATTCTATTCTATTCTATTCTATTCTATTCTATTCTATTCTATTCTATTCTATTCTATTCTATTCTATTCTATTCTATTCTATTCTATTCTATTCTATTCTATTCTATTCTATTCTATTCTATTCTATTCTATTCTATTCTATTCTATTCTATTCTATTCTATTCTATTCTATTCTATTCTATTCTATTCTATTCTATTCTATTCTATTCTATTCTATTCTATTCTATTCTATTCTATTCTATTCTATTCTATTCTATTCTATTCTATTCTATTCTATTCTATTCTATTCTATTCTATTCTATTCTATTCTATTCTATTCTATTCTATTCTATTCTATTCTATTCTATTCTATTCTATTCTATTCTATTCTATTCTATTCTATTCTATTCTATTCTATTCTATTCTATTCTATTCTATTCTATTCTATTCTATTCTATTCTATTCTATTCTATTCTATTCTATTCTATTCTATTCTATTCTATTCTATTCTATTCTATTCTATTCTATTCTATTCTATTCTATTCTATTCTATTCTATTCTATTCTATTCTATTCTATTCTATTCTATTCTATTCTATTCTATTCTATTCTATTCTATTCTATTCTATTCTATTCTATTCTATTCTATTCTATTCTATTCTATTCTATTCTATTCTATTCTATTCTATTCTATTCTATTCTATTCTATTCTATTCTATTCTATTCTATTCTATTCTATTCTATTCTATTCTATTCTATTCTATTCTATTCTATTCTATTCTATTCTATTCTATTCTATTCTATTCTATTCTATTCTATTCTATTCTATTCTATTCTATTCTATTCTATTCTATTCTATTCTATTCTATTCTATTCTATTCTATTCTATTCTATTCTATTCTATTCTATTCTATTCTATTCTATTCTATTCTATTCTATTCTATTCTATTCTATTCTATTCTATTCTATTCTATTCTATTCTATTCTATTCTATTCTATTCTATTCTATTCTATTCTATTCTATTCTATTCTATTCTATTCTATTCTATTCTATTCTATTCTATTCTATTCTATTCTATTCTATTCTATTCTATTCTATTCTATTCTATTCTATTCTATTCTATTCTATTCTATTCTATTCTATTCTATTCTATTCTATTCTATTCTATTCTATTCTATTCTATTCTATTCTATTCTATTCTATTCTATTCTATTCTATTCTATTCTATTCTATTCTATTCTATTCTATTCTATTCTATTCTATTCTATTCTATTCTATTCTATTCTATTCTATTCTATTCTATTCTATTCTATTCTATTCTATTCTATTCTATTCTATTCTATTCTATTCTATTCTATTCTATTCTATTCTATTCTATTCTATTCTATTCTATTCTATTCTATTCTATTCTATTCTATTCTATTCTATTCTATTCTATTCTATTCTATTCTATTCTATTCTATTCTATTCTATTCTATTCTATTCTATTCTATTCTATTCTATTCTATTCTATTCTATTCTATTCTATTCTATTCTATTCTATTCTATTCTATTCTATTCTATTCTATTCTATTCTATTCTATTCTATTCTATTCTATTCTATTCTATTCTATTCTATTCTATTCTATTCTATTCTATTCTATTCTATTCTATTCTATTCTATTCTATTCTATTCTATTCTATTCTATTCTATTCTATTCTATTCTATTCTATTCTATTCTATTCTATTCTATTCTATTCTATTCTATTCTATTCTATTCTATTCTATTCTATTCTATTCTATTCTATTCTATTCTATTCTATTCTATTCTATTCTATTCTATTCTATTCTATTCTATTCTATTCTATTCTATTCTATTCTATTCTATTCTATTCTATTCTATTCTATTCTATTCTATTCTATTCTATTCTATTCTATTCTATTCTATTCTATTCTATTCTATTCTATTCTATTCTATTCTATTCTATTCTATTCTATTCTATTCTATTCTATTCTATTCTATTCTATTCTATTCTATTCTATTCTATTCTATTCTATTCTATTCTATTCTATTCTATTCTATTCTATTCTATTCTATTCTATTCTATTCTATTCTATTCTATTCTATTCTATTCTATTCTATTCTATTCTATTCTATTCTATTCTATTCTATTCTATTCTATTCTATTCTATTCTATTCTATTCTATTCTATTCTATTCTATTCTATTCTATTCTATTCTATTCTATTCTATTCTATTCTATTCTATTCTATTCTATTCTATTCTATTCTATTCTATTCTATTCTATTCTATTCTATTCTATTCTATTCTATTCTATTCTATTCTATTCTATTCTATTCTATTCTATTCTATTCTATTCTATTCTATTCTATTCTATTCTATTCTATTCTATTCTATTCTATTCTATTCTATTCTATTCTATTCTATTCTATTCTATTCTATTCTATTCTATTCTATTCTATTCTATTCTATTCTATTCTATTCTATTCTATTCTATTCTATTCTATTCTATTCTATTCTATTCTATTCTATTCTATTCTATTCTATTCTATTCTATTCTATTCTATTCTATTCTATTCTATTCTATTCTATTCTATTCTATTCTATTCTATTCTATTCTATTCTATTCTATTCTATTCTATTCTATTCTATTCTATTCTATTCTATTCTATTCTATTCTATTCTATTCTATTCTATTCTATTCTATTCTATTCTATTCTATTCTATTCTATTCTATTCTATTCTATTCTATTCTATTCTATTCTATTCTATTCTATTCTATTCTATTCTATTCTATTCTATTCTATTCTATTCTATTCTATTCTATTCTATTCTATTCTATTCTATTCTATTCTATTCTATTCTATTCTATTCTATTCTATTCTATTCTATTCTATTCTATTCTATTCTATTCTATTCTATTCTATTCTATTCTATTCTATTCTATTCTATTCTATTCTATTCTATTCTATTCTATTCTATTCTATTCTATTCTATTCTATTCTATTCTATTCTATTCTATTCTATTCTATTCTATTCTATTCTATTCTATTCTATTCTATTCTATTCTATTCTATTCTATTCTATTCTATTCTATTCTATTCTATTCTATTCTATTCTATTCTATTCTATTCTATTCTATTCTATTCTATTCTATTCTATTCTATTCTATTCTATTCTATTCTATTCTATTCTATTCTATTCTATTCTATTCTATTCTATTCTATTCTATTCTATTCTATTCTATTCTATTCTATTCTATTCTATTCTATTCTATTCTATTCTATTCTATTCTATTCTATTCTATTCTATTCTATTCTATTCTATTCTATTCTATTCTATTCTATTCTATTCTATTCTATTCTATTCTATTCTATTCTATTCTATTCTATTCTATTCTATTCTATTCTATTCTATTCTATTCTATTCTATTCTATTCTATTCTATTCTATTCTATTCTATTCTATTCTATTCTATTCTATTCTATTCTATTCTATTCTATTCTATTCTATTCTATTCTATTCTATTCTATTCTATTCTATTCTATTCTATTCTATTCTATTCTATTCTATTCTATTCTATTCTATTCTATTCTATTCTATTCTATTCTATTCTATTCTATTCTATTCTATTCTATTCTATTCTATTCTATTCTATTCTATTCTATTCTATTCTATTCTATTCTATTCTATTCTATTCTATTCTATTCTATTCTATTCTATTCTATTCTATTCTATTCTATTCTATTCTATTCTATTCTATTCTATTCTATTCTATTCTATTCTATTCTATTCTATTCTATTCTATTCTATTCTATTCTATTCTATTCTATTCTATTCTATTCTATTCTATTCTATTCTATTCTATTCTATTCTATTCTATTCTATTCTATTCTATTCTATTCTATTCTATTCTATTCTATTCTATTCTATTCTATTCTATTCTATTCTATTCTATTCTATTCTATTCTATTCTATTCTATTCTATTCTATTCTATTCTATTCTATTCTATTCTATTCTATTCTATTCTATTCTATTCTATTCTATTCTATTCTATTCTATTCTATTCTATTCTATTCTATTCTATTCTATTCTATTCTATTCTATTCTATTCTATTCTATTCTATTCTATTCTATTCTATTCTATTCTATTCTATTCTATTCTATTCTATTCTATTCTATTCTATTCTATTCTATTCTATTCTATTCTATTCTATTCTATTCTATTCTATTCTATTCTATTCTATTCTATTCTATTCTATTCTATTCTATTCTATTCTATTCTATTCTATTCTATTCTATTCTATTCTATTCTATTCTATTCTATTCTATTCTATTCTATTCTATTCTATTCTATTCTATTCTATTCTATTCTATTCTATTCTATTCTATTCTATTCTATTCTATTCTATTCTATTCTATTCTATTCTATTCTATTCTATTCTATTCTATTCTATTCTATTCTATTCTATTCTATTCTATTCTATTCTATTCTATTCTATTCTATTCTATTCTATTCTATTCTATTCTATTCTATTCTATTCTATTCTATTCTATTCTATTCTATTCTATTCTATTCTATTCTATTCTATTCTATTCTATTCTATTCTATTCTATTCTATTCTATTCTATTCTATTCTATTCTATTCTATTCTATTCTATTCTATTCTATTCTATTCTATTCTATTCTATTCTATTCTATTCTATTCTATTCTATTCTATTCTATTCTATTCTATTCTATTCTATTCTATTCTATTCTATTCTATTCTATTCTATTCTATTCTATTCTATTCTATTCTATTCTATTCTATTCTATTCTATTCTATTCTATTCTATTCTATTCTATTCTATTCTATTCTATTCTATTCTATTCTATTCTATTCTATTCTATTCTATTCTATTCTATTCTATTCTATTCTATTCTATTCTATTCTATTCTATTCTATTCTATTCTATTCTATTCTATTCTATTCTATTCTATTCTATTCTATTCTATTCTATTCTATTCTATTCTATTCTATTCTATTCTATTCTATTCTATTCTATTCTATTCTATTCTATTCTATTCTATTCTATTCTATTCTATTCTATTCTATTCTATTCTATTCTATTCTATTCTATTCTATCTATTCTATTCTATTCTATTCTATTCTATTCTATTCTATTCTATCTATTCTATTCTATTCTATTCTATTCTATTCTATTCTATTCTATTCATCTATCTATTCTATTCTATTCTATGTATCTATTCTATTCTATTCTATTCTATTCTATTCTATTCTATTCTATTCTATTCTATTCTATTCTATTCTATTCTATTCTATTCTATTCTATTCTATTCTATTCTATTCTATTCTATTCTATTCTATTCTATTCTATTCTATTCTATCTATTCTATTCTATTCTATTCTATTCTATTCTATTCTATTCTATTCTATCTATTCTATTCTATTCTATTCTATTCTATTCTATTCTATTCTATTCTATTCTATTCTATTCTATTCTATTCTATTCTATTCTATTCTATTCTATTCTATTCTATTCTATTCTATTCTATTCTATTCTATTCTATTCTATTCTATTCTATTCTATTCTATTCTATTCTATTCTATCTATTCTATTCTATTCTATTCTATTCTATTCTATTCTATTCTATTCTATTCTATTCTATTCTATTCTATTCTATTCTATTCTATTCTATTCTATTCTATTCTATTCTATTCTATCTATTCTATTCTATTCTATTCTATTCTATTCTATTCTATTCTATTCTATTCTATTCTATTCTATTCTATTCTATTCTATTCTATTCTATTCTATTCTATTCTATTCTATTCTATTCTATTCTATTCTATTCTATTCTATTCTATTCTATTCTATTCTATTCTATTCTATTCTATTCTATTCTATTCTATTCTATTCTATTCTATTCTATTCTATTCTATTCTATTTATTCTATCTATTCTATTCTATTCTATTCTATTCTATTCTATTCTATTCTATTCTATTCTATTCTATTCTATTCTATTCTATTCTATTCTATTCTATTCTATTCTATTCTATTCTATTCTATTCTATTCTATTCTATTCTATTCTATTCTATTCTATTCTATTCTATTCTATTCTATTCTATTCTATTCTATTCTATTCTATTCTATTCTATTCTATTCTATTCTATTCTATTCTATTCTATTCTATTCTATCTATCTATTCTATTCTATTCTATTCTATTCTATTCTATTCTATTCTATTCTATTCTATTCTATTCTATTCTATTCTATTCTATTCTATTCTATTCTATTCTATTCTATTCTATTCTATTCTATTCTATTCTATTCTATCTATTCTATTCTATTCTATTCTATTCTATTCTATTCTATTCTATTCTATTTCTATTCTATTCTATTCTATTCTATTCTATTCTATTCTATTCTATTCTATTCTATTCTATTCTATTCTATTCTATTCTATTCTATTCTATTCTATCTATTCTATTCTATTCTATTCTATTCTATTCTATTCTATTCTATTCTATTCTATTCTATTCTATTCTATTCTATTCTATTCTATTCTATTCTATTCTATTCTATTCTATTCTATTCTATTCTATTCTATTCTATTCTATTCTATTCTATTCTATTCTATTCTATTCTATTTCTATTCTATTCTATTCTATTCTATTCTATTCTATTCTATTCTATTCTATTCTATTCTATTCTATTCTATTCTATTCTATTCTATCTATTCATTCTATTCTATTCTATTCTATTCTATTCTATTCTATTCTATTCTATTCTATTCTTCTATTCTATTCTATTCTATTCTATTCTATTCTATTCTATTCTATTCTATTCTATTATTCTATTCTATTCTATTCTATTCTATTCTATTCTATTCTATTCTATTCTATTCTATTCTATTCTATTCTATTCTATTCTATTCTATTCTATTCTATTCTATCTATTCTATTCTATTCTATTCTATTCTATTATCTATTCTATTCTATTCTATTCTATTCTATTCTATTCTATTCTATTCTATTCTATTCTATTCTATTCTATTCTATTCTATTCTATTCTATTCTATTCTATTCTATTCTATTCTATTCTATTCTATTCTATTCTATTCTATTCTATTCTATTCTATTCTATTCTATTCTATTCTATTCTATTCTATTCCTATTCTATTCTATTCTATTCTATCTATTCTATTCTATCTATTCTATTCTATTCTATTCTATTCTATTCTATTCTATTCTATTCTATTCTATTCTATTCTATTCTATTCTATTCTATTCTATTCTATTCTATTCTATTCTATTCTATTCTATTCTATTCTATTCTATTCTATTCTATTCTATTCTATTCTATTCTATTCTATTCTATTCTATTCTATTCTATTCTATTCTATTCTATCTATTCTATTCTATTCTATTCTATTCTATTCTATTCTATTCTATTCTATTCTATTCTATTCTATTCTATTCTATTCTATTCTATTCTATTCTATTCTATTCTATTCTATTCTATTCTATTCTATTCTATTCTATTCTATTCTATTCTATTCTATTCTATTCTATTCTATTCTATTCTATTCTATTCTATTCTATTCTATTCTATTCTATTCTATTCTATTCTATTCTATTCTATTCTATTCTATTCTATTCTATTCTATTCTATTCTATTCTATTCTATTCTATTCTATTCTATTCTATTCTATTCTATTCTATTCTATTCTATTCTATTCTATTCTATTCTATTCTATTCTATTCTATTCTATTCTATTCTATTCTATTCTATTCTATTCTATTCTATTCTATTCTATTCTATTCTATTCTATTCTATTCTATTCTATTCTATTCTATTCTAATCTATTCTATTCTATTCTATTCTATTCTATTCTATTCTATCTATTCTATTCTATTCTATTCTATTCTATTCTATTCTATTCTATTCTATTCTATTCTATTCTATTCTATTCTATTCTATTCTATTCTATTCTATTCTATTCTATTCTATTCTATTCTATTCTATTCTATTCTATTCTATTCTATTCTATTCTATTCTATTCTATTCTATTCTATTCTATTCTATTCTATTCTATTCTATTCTATTCTATTCTATTCTATTCTATTCTATTCTATCTATATTCTATTCTATTCTATTCTATCTATTCTATTCTATTCTATTCTATTCTATTCTATTCTATTCTATTCTATTCTATTCTATTCTATTCTATTCTATTCTATTCTATTCTATTCTATTCTATTCTATTCTATTCTAATTCTATTCTATTCTATTCTATTCTATTCTATTCTATTCTATTCTATTCTATTCTATTCTATTCTATTCTATTCTATTCTATTCTATTCTATTCTAATCTATTCTATTCTATTCTATTCTATTCTATTCTATTCATTCTATTCTATTCTATTCTATTCTATTCTATTCTATTCTATTCTATTCTATTCTATTCTATTCTATTCTATTCTATTCTATTCTATTCTATTCTATTCTATTCTATTCTATTCTATTCTATTCTATTCTATTCTATTCTATTCTATTCTATTCTATTCTATTCTATTCTATTCTATTCTATTCTATTCTATTCTATTCTATTCTATTCTATTCTATTCTATTCTATTCTATTCTATTCTATTCTATTCTATTCTATTCTATTCTATTCTATTCTATTCTATTCTATTCTATTCTATTCTATTCTATTCTATTCTATTCTATTCTATTCTATTCTATTCTATTCTATTCTATTCTATTCTATTCTATTCTATTCTATTCTATTCTATTCTATTCTATCTATTCTATTCTATTCTATTCTATTCTATTCTATTCTATTCTATTCTATTCTATTCTATTCTATTCTTTCTATTCTATTCTATTCTATTCTATTCTATTCTATTCTATTCTATTCTATTCTATTCTATTCTATTCTATCTATTCTATTCTATTCTATTCTATTCTATTCTATTCTATTCTATTCTATTCTATTCTATTCTATTCTATTCTATTCTATTCTATTCTATTCTATTCTATCTATTCTATTCTATTCTATTCTATTCTATTCTATTCTATTCTATTCTATTCTATTCTATTCTATTCTATTCTATTCTATTCTATTCTATTCTATTCTATTCTATTCTATTCTATTCTATTCTATTCTATTCTATTCTATTCTATTCTATTCTATTCTATTCTATTTTCTATTCTATTCTATTCTATTCTATTCTATTCTATTCTATCTATTCTATTCTATTCTATTCTCTATTCTATCTATTCTATTCTATTCTATTCTATTCTATTCTATTCTATTCTATTCTATTCTATTCTATTCTATTCTATTCTATTCTATTCTATTCTATTCTATTCTATTCTATTCTATTCTATTCTATTCTATTCTATTCTATTCTATTCTATTCTATTCTATTCTATTCTATTCTATTCTATTCTATTCTATTCTATTCTATTCTATTCTATTCTATTCTATCTATTCTATTCTATTATTCTATTCTATTCTATTCTATCTATTCTATTCTATTCTATTCTATTCTATTCTATTCTATTCTATTCTATTCTATTCTATTCTATTCTATTCTATTCTATTCTATTCTATTCTATTCTATTCTATTCTATTCTATTCTATTCTATTCTATTCTATCTATTCTATTCTATTCTATTCTATTCTATTCTATTCTTCTATTCTATCTATTCTATTCTATTCTATTCTATTCTATTCTATTCTATTCTATTCTATTCTATTCTATTCTATTCTATTCTATTCTATTCTATTCTATTCTATTCTATTCTATTCTATTCTATTCTATTCTATTCCTATTTCTATTCTATTCTATCTATCTATTCTATTCTATTCTATCTATTCTATTCTATTCTATTCTATTCTATTCTATTCTATTCTATTCTATTCTATTCTATTCTATTCTATTCTATTCTATTCTATTCTATTCTATTCTATTCTATTCTATTCTATTCTATTCTATTCTATCTATTCTATTCTATTCTATTCTATCTATTCTATTCTATTCTATTCTATTCTATTCTATTCTATTCTATTCTATTCTATATTCTATTCTATTCTATTCTATTCTATTCTATTCTATTCTATTCTATCTATTCTATTCTATTCTATTCTATTCTATTCTATTCTATTCTTCTATTCTATTCTATTCTATTCTATTCTATTCTATTCTATTCTATTTCTATTCTATTCTATTCTTCTATTCTATTCTATTCTATTCTATTCTATTCTATTCTATTCTATTCTATTCTATTCTATTCTATTCTATTCTATTCTATTCTATTCTATTCTATTCTCTATTCTATTCTCTATTCTATTCTATTCTATTCTATTCTATTCTATTCTATTCTATTCTATTCTATTCTATTCTATTCTATTCTATTCTATTCTATTCTATTCTATTCTATTCTATTCTATTCTATTCTATTCTATTCTATTCTATTCTATTCTATTCTATTCTATTCTATTCTATTCTATTCTATTCTATTCTATTCTATTCTATTCTATTCTATTCTATTCTATTCTATTCTATTCTATTCTATTCTATTCTATTCTATTCTATTCTATTCTATTCTATTCTATTCTATTCTATTCTATTCTATTCTATTCTATTCTATTCTATTCTATTCTATTCTATTCTATTCTATTCTATTCTATTCTATTCTATTCTATTCTATTCTATTCTATTCTATTCTATTCTATTCTATTCTATTCTATTCTATTCTATTCTATTCTATTCTATTCTATTCTATTCTATTCTATTCTATTCTATTCTATTCTATTCTATTCTATTCTATTCTATTCTATTCTATTCTATTCTATTCTATTCTATTCTATTCTATTCTATTCTATTCTATTCTATTCTATTCTATTCTATTCTATTCTATTCTATTCTATTCTATTCTATTCTATTCTATTCTATTCTATTCTATTCTATTCTATTCTATTCTATTCTATTCTATTCTATTCTATTCTATTCTATTCTATTCTATTCTATTCTATTCTATTCTATTCTATTCTATTCTATTCTATTCTATTCTATTCTATTCTATTCTATTCTATTCTATTCTATTCTATTCTATTCTATTCTATTCTATTCTATTCTATTCTATTCTATTCTATTCTATTCTATTCTATTCTATTCTATTCTATTCTATTCTATTCTATTCTATTCTATTCTATTCTATTCTATTCTATTCTATTCTATTCTATTCTATTCTATTCTATTCTATTCTATTCTATTCTATTCTATTCTATTCTATTCTATTCTATTCTATTCTATTCTATTCTATTCTATTCTATTCTATTCTATTCTATTCTATTCTATTCTATTCTATTCTATTCTATTCTATTCTATTCTATTCTATTCTATTCTATTCTATTCTATTCTATTCTATTCTATTCTATTCTATTCTATTCTATTCTATTCTATTCTATTCTATTCTATTCTATTCTATTCTATTCTATTCTATTCTATTCTATTCTATTCTATTCTATTCTATTCTATTCTATTCTATTCTATTCTATTCTATTCTATTCTATTCTATTCTATTCTATTCTATTCTATTCTATTCTATTCTATTCTATTCTATTCTATTCTATTCTATTCTATTCTATTCTATTCTATTCTATTCTATTCTATTCTATTCTATTCTATTCTATTCTATTCTATTCTATTCTATTCTATTCTATTCTATTCTATTCTATTCTATTCTATTCTATTCTATTCTATTCTATTCTATTCTATTCTATTCTATTCTATTCTATTCTATTCTATTCTATTCTATTCTATTCTATTCTATTCTATTCTATTCTATTCTATTCTATTCTATTCTATTCTATTCTATTCTATTCTATTCTATTCTATTCTATTCTATTCTATTCTATTCTATTCTATTCTATTCTATTCTATTCTATTCTATTCTATTCTATTCTATTCTATTCTATTCTATTCTATTCTATTCTATTCTATTCTATTCTATTTATTCTATTCTATTCTATTCTATTCTATTCTATTATTCTATTCTATTCTATTCTATTCTATTCTATTCTATTCTATTCTATTCTATTCTATTCTATTCTATTCTATTCTATTCTATTCTATTCTATTCTATTCTATTCTATTCTATTCTATTCTATTCTATTCTATTCTATTCTATTCTATTCTATTCTATTCTATTCTATTCTATTCTATTCTATTCTATTCTATTCTATTCTATTCTATTCTATTCTATTCTATTCTATTCTATTCTATTCTATTCTATTCTATTCTATTCTATTCTATTCTATTCTATTCTATTCTATTCTATTCTATTCTATTCTATTCTATTCTATTCTATTCTATTCTATTCTATTCTATTCTATTCTATTCTATTCTATTCTATTCTATTCTATTCTATTCTATTCTATTCTATTCTATTCTATTCTATTCTATTCTATTCTATTCTATTCTATTCTATTCTATTCTATTCTATTCTATTCTATTCTATTCTATTCTATTCTATTCTATTCTATTCTATTCTATTCTATTCTATTCTATTCTATTCTATTCTATTCTATTCTATTCTATTCTATTCTATTCTATTCTATTCTATTCTATTCTATTCTATTCTATTCTATTCTATTCTATTCTATTCTATTCTATTCTATTCTATTCTATTCTATTCTATTCTATTCTATTCTATTCTATTCTATTCTATTCTATTCTATTCTATTCTATTCTATTCTATTCTATTCTATTCTATTCTATTCTATTCTATTCTATTCTATTCTATTCTATTCTATTCTATTCTATTCTATTCTATTCTATTCTATTCTATTCTATTCTATTCTATTCTATTCTATTCTATTCTATTCTATTCTATTCTATTCTATTCTATTCTATTCTATTCTATTCTATTCTATTCTATTCTATTCTATTCTATTCTATTCTATTCTATTCTATTCTATTCTATTCTATTCTATTCTATTCTATTCTATTCTATTCTATTCTATTCTATTCTATTCTATTCTATTCTATTCTATTCTATTCTATTCTATTCTATTCTATTCTATTCTATTCTATTCTATTCTATTCTATTCTATTCTATTCTATTCTATTCTATTCTATTCTATTCTATTCTATTCTATTCTATTCTATTCTATTCTATTCTATTCTATTCTATTCTATTCTATTCTATTCTATTCTATTCTATTCTATTCTATTCTATTCTATTCTATTCTATTCTATTCTATTCTATTCTATTCTATTCTATTCTATTCTATTCTATTCTATTCTATTCTATTCTATTCTATTCTATTCTATTCTATTCTATTCTATTCTATTCTATTCTATTCTATTCTATTCTATTCTATTCTATTCTATTCTATTCTATTCTATTCTATTCTATTCTATTCTATTCTATTCTATTCTATTCTATTCTATTCTATTCTATTCTATTCTATTCTATTCTATTCTATTCTATTCTATTCTATTCTATTCTATTCTATTCTATTCTATTCTATTCTATTCTATTCTATTCTATTCTATTCTATTCTATTCTATTCTATTCTATTCTATTCTATTCTATTCTATTCTATTCTATTCTATTCTATTCTATTCTATTCTATTCTATTCTATTCTATTCTATTCTATTCTATTCTATTCTATTCTATTCTATTCTATTCTATTCTATTCTATTCTATTCTATTCTATTCTATTCTATTCTATTCTATTCTATTCTATTCTATTCTATTCTATTCTATTCTATTCTATTCTATTCTATTCTATTCTATTCTATTCTATTCTATTCTATTCTATTCTATTCTATTCTATTCTATTCTATTCTATTCTATTCTATTCTATTCTATTCTATTCTATTCTATTCTATTCTATTCTATTCTATTCTATTCTATTCTATTCTATTCTATTCTATTCTATTCTATTCTATTCTATTCTATTCTATTCTATTCTATTCTATTCTATTCTATTCTATTCTATTCTATTCTATTCTATTCTATTCTATTCTATTCTATTCTATTCTATTCTATTCTATTCTATTCTATTCTATTCTATTCTATTCTATTCTATTCTATTCTATTCTATTCTATTCTATTCTATTCTATTCTATTCTATTCTATTCTATTCTATTCTATTCTATTCTATTCTATTCTATTCTATTCTATTCTAT
Source organism: Chrysomela aeneicollis (assembly GCA_029955515.1). Taxonomy (NCBI): domain Eukaryota; kingdom Metazoa; phylum Arthropoda; class Insecta; order Coleoptera; family Chrysomelidae; genus Chrysomela; species Chrysomela aeneicollis. Next base: position 640 of record JARUHQ010000087.1, on the reverse strand, counting down.
TCTATTCTATTCTATTCTATTCTATTCTATTCTATTCTATTCTATTCTATTCTATTCTATTCTATTCTATTCTATTCTATTCTATTCTATTCTATTCTATTCTATTCTATTCTATTCTATTCTATTCTATTCTATTCTATTCTATTCTATTCTATTCTATTCTATTCTATTCTATTCTATTCTATTCTATTCTATTCTATTCTATTCTATTCTATTCTATTCTATTCTATTCTATTCTATTCTATTCTATTCTATTCTATTCTATTCTATTCTATTCTATTCTATTCTATTCTATTCTATTCTATTCTATTCTATTCTATTCTATTCTATTCTATTCTATTCTATTCTATTCTATTCTATTCTATTCTATTCTATTCTATTCTATTCTATTCTATTCTATTCTATTCTATTCTATTCTATTCTATTCTATTCTATTCTATTCTATTCTATTCTATTCTATTCTATTCTATTCTATTCTATTCTATTCTATTCTATTCTATTCTATTCTATTCTATTCTATTCTATTCTATTCTATTCTATTCTATTCTATTCTATTCTATTCTATTCTATTCTATTCTATTCTATTCTATTCTATTCTATTCTATTCTATTCTATTCTATTCTATTCTATTCTATTCTAT
>JARUHQ010000086.1:0-25338 GCA_029955515.1 Chrysomela aeneicollis | reverse complement strand
CAATACCGGCTACGAGCCACTATTTCAAGCCGAACGATTCATTGAATGACGTTCAAACGACGTTGAATGATCGTTCTGCGAAAACAAACCCCATGAATGAGGCTGAACATGGCCCTATGCGGCGCAAAGAAGCGCAGCAACGGGGAACCATGTAAGCGTCACGCAATACCGGGTTCCTCGCGCTGCAAGTTGCATGGCGGCAAGAGTTCTGGCCCCCAAAACCTGAGTGGCAACAAGAACGCCGCCAAGCCCGGCTCTATCTACAGTCAGTTCCTGACCGATGACGAAAACGACTTGCTCGCCAGTATTCAGCTAGGCAGGGTTGACGATGAGCTGCGCCTGACGCGCATCCGCTTGATGCGTGCGTTGGCTCGGGAGAATGAGTTTGGCAACACCCTTGAAGTGGATTCGGCGAAAGAAGAACCGATTCAGATCAATGGAAAAGAGACGGCTCTGACGTCAATCACCACAACAAGCAAGGTTCGGGACTACTCAGGCCTCATCGACCGGCTGACCGCCAGAGTCGAAAGCCTGGAGCGCACGAAGGAAGACCTTGAAACTCGGCGCCTCAACAACGAGAAACTGCGCCGCGAACTGGAAGACCCGAATAAGGGCTTGCCGGAACCCAAGCAAGTCATCATCGGGGTAGAAGATGCAAGCGACCCTGAAGCTGAACAAGCCGCAGTTTGAGTTTATCAAGCACCCGAAGAAGTTCTCTGCGTTTGTGGGTGGATACCGAAGCGGCAAAACGTTTGTTGGCTGCGTTCGACTGTGTATCAACGCACTGGAGAACCCGGGTATTCCCCAAGGCTACTTCGCCCCGACCTATCCGCAGATAGCCGACATTTTCTACGACACCATGCCGGTGGTTGCCGAGGCGTTCGGGTTGTTCGCGGATATTGTGGCCAGTAAGAAGCGGGTCTACCTGCGTGACAACCTCGGGCGCTGCCTGTCGACCATCGTCTGCAAGAGCATGGAGCACCCGCACCGGATTGTCGGTTTCAACATCGCCCATGCGTTGGTCGACGAAATCGACTGTATGCCGATCAAGAAGGCCGACAGCGCGTGGAAGAAGATCATTGCGCGGATGTCCACGGTCTGGCCGACACGCGAGCAGAACACTATCGACGTGACCACGACGCCCGAGGGCTTCAACTGGGTCTATCGCAAATTTGTCAAAGAGCTGGCCGCCAATCCGGCCCAGCGCCCGCTGTATGGGATCGTGCATGCCAGCACCCGGGACAACGCCAAGAACCTGCCAAGGACTACATACCGTCCTTGCGCGAGTCGTATCCGGCGAACTTGGTCGACGCTTATATCGACGGTCTATTCGTCAACCTGACATCAGGTAACGTCTACCCCAACTTCAGCCGACACCTCAGCCATACAAGCGAAATTATTCGCCCGGGCGAAGCGCTGCATATAGGAATGGACTTCAACATCAACCGGATGGCTGCGGCTGTATTCGTTATTCGCGACGGTGAGCCGCTGTTGCTGGAAGAGCTGACCAACCTGTTCGATACGCCGGCCATGATCGAAGCGTTAGAGAAACGCTACGAAGGCAAGCATGTCATTACGGTCTATCCCGATGCCAGCGGCAAGAACCGCAAGAGCGTGAACGGCAGCGAGTCAGACCACAGCTTGCTCAAGAAGGCTGGTTTCACGGTTCGGGTGAACCCTGCAAACCCGCTGGTGCGCGACCGCGTGCTGGCCGCCAACGCCATGTTTCTGAATGGTGATGGCCTGCGCCGCTGCAAAGTGAACACAGACAAATGCCCAGTCACCACTCAGGTGCTGGAGCAGCAGGCGTACACGGAGCAGGGCGAACCCAACAAAGACGGTACAGAAGACCCGGCAGACGCCTTGGGTTACTTCATTGTCCACCGCTACCCAATTGTTAAACGCACCGCCACAACCGCCCCTCTGAGAATGTGACCATGAGTGATGACCCAAGCAAAACGCTCCCGGCCGTGGATGCCATGCGCCAGGACTGGGCCATTGTCGATGCGCTGATGGGCGGCACCAAGGCCATGCGCGAGGCGGGCGAGAGCTACCTGCCCAAATGGCCCAAGGAAGACAGTGACTCGTACAAAGCCCGGATCAAGTCATCGACCTTGCTCCCTGTGTACAGCGAGACGGTGCACAACATGACGGGACGGGTGTTTGCCGAGCCTATTGTGCTTGGCGATGACGTGCCGGAACTGGTGCAGAGCTTCGCGCAGAACTTCGACCGCCAGGGCAACAATCTTCAGGTGTGGTCGCAGTCAGCGTTTGTGACCGGCTTGTCCCATGGTCTGTGCCATGTATTCGTCGACTATCCGAAGGCAGAAGGTTTGCGTACGGCAGCGGATGAGAAGGCCGCCGGCGTTCGCCCCTATGCGATCCTGATTCAGCCCGAGCAGGTGCTGGGCTGGGCGAGCTGCCTCAACGGGCGGTGAACAAGCCTTGACCCAATTCCGTTATATGGAGTGCATCGAGGAAGACGACGGGGCTTTCGGCTGCAAGATAGTCATGCAGATCCGCGTGCTTGAGCTGGGTTCTTGGCGCACTTATCGAGAGGTTGAAGGCACGGACGGCAAGAAGAGCTGGCAGCCCACGACGAAGGGCGGACCAGCCTCGATGTGATCCCGCTGGCCACGTTCTACACCAAGCGCACCGGCTTTATGACTGCAGCGCCGCCGCTGCTTGAGCTGGCGTATATGAACGTCAAACACTGGCAGTCGCAGAGCGATCAGGACAACATCCTGCATGTGGCCCGGGTGCCGATGCTGATGATCTGCGGCATTGATGACGACACCTTTGAACTGAAGGTCGGCACCAGTTCGGCTACCAAGTTGCCCAAGGATGGCGACATGAAGTGGGTCGAACATAGCGGTAAGGCTATTGAAGCCGGGCGCACGGCGTTGCACGACCTGGTGGATGACATGCGTCTGTCCGGGGCCAAGTTGCTGCAAAAGGACAAGCAGGTCACCAAGACCGCCACTCAGGCTGAGGACGAAGCCGCTCAGGAAATGAGCCCGCTGCAAACCATGTCCGAGCGCTTCGAGGACTTTATCGATCAGGTGCTGCAGTACTTCGCCCTGTGGACCAAGCAACCAGAAGGCGGCCACGTTCAGGTCAATGGCAACTTCGATATCGATTTCGCCCCGGAAACCACGCTGCCGCTGTTGGTGAGCATGGCCAGCCAGGGGCGCCTGTCTGATGAAACCCTGTTCAGGGAAATCCAGCGCCGAGGCGTGATCTCGGACGACCTGGACTGGGATAACCGAAAAGCAGAAGATCGACGATCAAGGTCCAAGCCTCGGAGTGCTCTAGATGGCCACGGTTAACTCGCTGCTGGAGAACGAGCACGTTGCTCACGCGGTATCACTGGAGCAGTACAAGCTCGGCGTGGTGCGGCGGATCATTGCCCAGCTCAACCGGTCAGATGCCAGCCTTGCCGCTGCGCTGACCGAAGCGCTGGAGCGAATGCCCGCCGAGTCGTTCACGGTTGAGCGTTTGGAGTTGCTGTTGGACGAGGTTCGTTCGATCAATGCCCAGGCTTATGCGCAGGTATCCAAGGCGTTGCAGGCTGACTTGAATGAACTGGCAGGCTACGAGGCGAGCTGGCAGCAGACGCTGCTTGAAAAACTGGTCCCTCAGCCTGTGCAAGTGCGTTTCCCGTCGTCAGTATCAGCGGCGAGCAGGCGTATGCAGCGGCCATGTCCCGACCGTTTTCAAGGGCGCTTGTTGCGTGACTGGTCGAAAAGCATTGAAGCCGATCGATGGTCAAAGTCCGCAACGCTGTGCGCACCGGATACCTGGAGGGCAAAACCACAGACCAGATCGTGCGCAGCATTCGCGGTACCCGGGCGGCGGGGTATGCCGATGGTTTTCTGGAGCGCCCCCGTAAAGACCTGGCTGCAGTCATTCGCACGGCAGTCAGCCATACGGCGGGCCACGGCCCGGCAAGAATTCAGCAAGGCTAACGCAGAGATTCTGAAGGCCGAGCGCTGGATCAGCACGCTGGATGACGGCACCTCGGCGCCATGCCGTATCCGTGACCAGTTGCAGTACGAAGTGCTTACGCATAAACCTATCAAGCACCATATTCCATGGCTGCAAGGGCCGGGGAGGCTGCACTTCAACTGTCGCAGTACTCAAGCCCGGTCACCAAGTCATGGCGTGAACTCGGCATTCCAATTGACGAGATGACACCTGGGCAGCGGGCAAGTATGGATGGCACCGTGTCGGCCGAGTTGAATTACAGTGCCTGGCTCGACAAGCAGTCGGATGAGCGCAAGGCCCAGGTGCTTGGGCGGGAACGCTACAAGCTCTACAAGGACGGCAAGCTTGCCCTGGAGGACTTTTACTCACCCTCCGGCGAATGGCTGACGCTTGATCAGATCAAGGCGCGGGACACGCAGGCATTCGCTAAGATGGCGGCATGACCGACAAGCCCAAGCTTCACCTCATTCAAGGCACCCTTGCCCCGGACACCCCGGCGGAGAAAGTGCGCAAGCGTGTACGGGCCATGCCCAAGCCGCCACCATGGTGCAGTGCCATCGTTGCGGCGGGCGCGAGGTGATCGAAACCAAGATTGGGTGTGCTGATGAAGAACGGCAAGCCACGGGTGGGACCAAGACGATGATTTGCGTGGGGTGTTTGCTCAACGGAGAGCGCGTGTTGCTGTGACAGTGTCGACGAGTCAGGTAGGCTATCGATTCAACATAGAGGTTGTATGGCTAACCAAGATAGTGAAAAGGTATTCGTCCCGGGCGCGAAGTGTGAAACGTGTCACCTTCCACCGGTATCCGCCGTAGTCGATGGGAAGAAGCTCTGCGCAGACTGTATTGCGGCGTTGGGCACTGGCAATAACGACTGAACACCCGCTTTTGCACGACCAGTATTGAGTACACCCTGAGCCCTGGCATCCGTCGGGGCTTTTTATTGGGCGCGATTCCGGATGGATAGCGCCGCATCGGGCCGGATGGCCCACCTTGTTGGGCGGATGCCCGGAGACTCACCCATGAAACTCAAACTCGACGAACAAGGCCATGTGGTCGTTCAAGACGGCAAGCCTGTCTACACCCATGATGATGGCAAGGACGTGGCGTTTGACGCGCCATCGGCCGTATCCAAAATCACAGCACTGAACGCTGAAGCCAAAGGGCACCGCGAAGCCAAAGAAACCGCCGAAGCGAAAGCCAAGGCATTTGAAGGCATCGAAGACCCTGAAAAGGCCCGCTCTGCACTGGCAACCGTCGCCAACCTGGATGCCGGCCAGCTTGTTCAAGCGGGCAAGGTCGAAGAGATCAAAGCCGCTGCCATCGCCGCCACAGAGGAGAAGTTCAAGGCCCAGGTGGCGACCCTGGCTGAGCAAGTCAAGACGGTCACCGCCGAGCGCGATACCACCACCGGCATTCTCTACCAGGAGAAGATCGGCGGCGCCTTCGGGCGCTCCAAGTTCGTCACCGACAAGATCGCCGTACCGCCGGACATGCTGCAGAACACCTTCGGCAAGGCCTTCAAGGTCGAAGACGGCAAGGTCGTTGCCTATGGCGATGACGGCAACAAGATTTACAGCCGTGCCCGTCCGGGTGAACTGGCTGACTTCGACGAAGCGCTGGAAGCCCTCGTCGAACGCTACCCGCACCGCGAAAACATTCTGAAGAGCTCTGGCGCCAACGGCGGCGGGGCCCCGAACAATGGCGGCAAGGGTGGCGGACAAAAGACTCTGCCCCGTGCTGCATTCGATGCACTGGACCCGACCGCCAAGGCGGCTCATGCACGAAGTGGCGGCACGGTCACTGACTGACCACACGCCGCTGGGCGAACCCCCGGCAGCAACCCTACAGCCCGCGCTTGCGGGCTTTTTCATATCTGGAGAACGCCCGTGGCGAATACTTTGAACAACCTCGTCCTGACCTCTATGAGGCCCTGGACGTCATTTCTCGCGAAATGACCGGCTTTATCCCGGCCGTATCCCGTGACTCGTCCGTTGCGCGGGCGGCGATCGGCCAGGATGTGCTGGTGCCCATCACCACCGAAGCGGCGGCGGCCGATAACACCCCGGGCGTCACCGCGCCTGATACGGGTGACACCATCGTCGACAACGTTGCGGTGGCCATCACCAAGAGCAAGCACGTCGCCGTGCGCTGGAATGGTGAGCAAACCAAAGGCTGCAAAACGCGGGTACCTTCTCGAGCATCCAGGCTGATCGCTTCTATCAGGCGATGCGCACGCTGGTGAACGAGTCGAAAAAGACCTCAACCTCGAAGCGTACCGCAACGCCTCGCGTGCTTACGGCACCGCTGGCACCACACCGTTTGGCACGGCTGCCGATTTGTCGGACTTCGCGGGCGTGCTGGGCATCTCGAGCAGAACGGTGCACCCACCAACGACCTGCAGCTGGTGTTGGGCCACTCGGCCATCGGCAATATGCGCGGCAAGCAGTCCGGCCTGTTCAAGGTCAACGAAGCGGGCTCCAGCGACATGCTGCGCAACGGTATGACCGACCGCATCATGAACATGGCGATTCGTCACTCGCACCAGGTGGGTCGGCACGTCAAAGGCTCCGGCGCTGCAATACGTCACCAGCGGTGCAACTGCCATTGGCGCGACCTCCGTGGCGCTGACAACGGGCACCGGCACTGTGCTGGCGGGCGATATCGCCACCTTCGCGGCTGACGATGGCAACAAGTACGTGGTGGCGCGGGTGTTACGGCTCCGGGCACCATCAAGATGAACAAGCCTGGTGCGCAGGATCCTGATCCCGACCGGCAACGCCCTGACCCTGGGCAACTCGTACACCGCCAACGTGGCATTTGCCCGCTCGGCCATCGTGCTGGCAACCCGCGCACCGGCAATGCCTGAGGGCGGTGATTCGGCGGACGACGTGATCACCATCACCGACCCACTGACCGGGCTGTCCTTTGAAATCGCGGTCTACCGCCAGTTCCTGCAAACGGCCTACCACGTTCGCCTGGCCTGGGGCTGCCGCGCCATCAAGTCCGAACATATCAGCCTGCTGCTGGGCTAATTGATCACAACGACAACCGGGGGCTTCGGCCCCTGTGTTTGCGGAGAATGACAATGGCTGGACTGACGAAAGAACAGAAGGGCGGCAAAGGTGCTGCTGGAGAAGGCGATCGCATTAAGCGGGTTGAGCGCCGAAGACTTTGACAAGCTGGGTGAGCATGAGCGCACTGACTGGGGCAAAAGTGCACAGGATGCGCTTGATCTGGAGGCGGCAGAGGCACAGCCGTCTTGCTGATGAGGCGGGCACCAATCGCTCGAAAGCCAAGTCCGCAGCCAAGGAAGAAGGGCCTGACTACACCGGTCTGATCAAGGTCGAGCACGGCGGCGAGGTGCTGTATGTGCATCCGACCTGCCTTGACGACCACGCGCGGCTTGGCTGGAAAGAGGTCTGATATGGCACTGGTGATCGAGAGCGGCAGCGGTGTGCCGGGGGCTGAAAGCTTTGCGACGGCTGACGAACTGGTCACCTACGCCGCGAATTTTGGCAAAACCATCCCGGCCGAGCCGATCCAGCTTGAGGCGCTTCTGCGTCGTGCAGCACTGCAAATGGATGCATGCCATGGAAGGGCAGTGCTGTAAGCCGGGATCAGTCTTTGTCGTGGCCTCGCGCTAATGTGAAACGCAATGGTTGGGTGCTTCCGCCCGATCAGATCCCGCCCCAGATCAAGGCCGGGCAGATGGCACTGGCGACCGAAATCCACGCGACGACCTCGCGCCGCCGGAGCTGAAAAAGGGTGCCATCACCATGGATCGTGTCGATGGTGCAGTAACCCGGCAATACGCTGCAGCGCCTGCCAGTGCAGCCAAAGCGGCAGCCGGGCGGCAATCGGATGCGCAGTTCATGGGTCTATTGGAGTCATCCAGCCACATAAGCCTACGGAGGTCGTAATGTCTTTCTACGACGAAATGGCCGGGATGGCGCTGGAGATGATTGCCGAGTTTGGCCAGCCCATTGTCCTGCATGAGATCACCCCGGCGAGTACGACCCCGAGACGGGGCAGACGGCGCCCGATCAAACCCGAGAGCAGGTGGCCCACGGCATCATGGCTGACTTCAGCGGTCTGGAGTTTCAGAACAACAGCCTGATCAAGCAAGGTGACAAAAAGCTCAAGCTTGCGGCCAAAGGCCTCGAATGGGCACCGGGGTTGATGAGCAAGGTGGTGGTGCAAGGCGTTACCTGGCAATCGTCCCGCCACTCAAAGAAATCAACCCGGCGGGTACACCGCTTCTCTACGAGTTGCAGGTGCGTTTATGAGCTTTAGCCTGGATTTGAAAGCTTTTGCCGAGAAGGCCAAAGGCAATGTGGAGCAGGTGGTCAAAAAGGTCTCGATTGATCTGTTGAACGCCGTGGTAGACCGATCACCTGTCGGCAAACCCGAGCTTTGGGCCGCGAACATCCAGCACCGCCAGGCAAACACTGCGGCAGCCGATGCTTATGACTACAACGTCGCCATTCGCAACACGGTGATCAACCTGACTGGCAGCAACTTCACCAAGTCCGGCAAGCTGAACGGGGCGTGAAGTATGCAAGAAGCTGACCAAAGCCGAGCGGGTTCAGAACTTCAACATCAATGGTTTGGTGACAGGCAAGGATTACGTCGGCGGCCGCTTTCGCGGTAACTGGCAGGTTTCATTTGAGGTTGGCGAAAGCGGGGTACTGGATCTGATCGATCCGAGAGGAACAAGTGCTAAAGCCAGCGGTACGCAGGTGATTGAGCAGTTCCAGATCGGGGTAGGCAGTATCTGGATGATGAACAACCTCCCGTATGGGCCGCGCCTGGAATACGAAGGCTGGTCCGATCAGGCGCCGGCGGGAATGGTGCGGATATCGGTCACTGAGCTGCAAACCTTCGTCAACAAAGCCGTCGCGGAGCTTGCAAATGAGTGATCGAATTATCCGCAGTTTATTCGAATCGCGGCTGAAGGCATGGCCGACACCACGGTGCCAAAGCTTGAGATCGCTTTTTGAGGATGTTGCGTTTACGCCGCCTGACGGGCCGTATCTAAAAGCCTTTCTGCTACCTGCCAACCCCGACAGCGAAGACCTGGAAGGCAAGCACATCGCTTATCGAGGTGTGTTTCAGGTCAGCGTGGTAACCAAGTCTGGATCGGGGCGGGGTGCTGCGGGGCTGATCGCTGAAGACATCGCGGCGCTATTTCCCAATAACCTGGCGCTGACGAAGTCGGACTTTAGCGTGTTCGTCCGCTCGCCCATGGGCACCGCCCCGGCATTGCAGGGCGAGACCACCAGCATGCTGGCGCTGTCGTTTCAGTACCGTGCCGACACGACTTGAACAGTTCTTACGATTGGGCGCGGCGACTTCTGAACCACTTCACCAAGTACCAAGGCGTGGCCAGTATCAGCACTAGAATTGCCGCCAGGGGGAGAGAGTCAACCCAGAGGGTTGCCAGCAGCCTGGATTCGAGCAACCAACCTTGGGCGCTATTGGATCGGTTTGGGCGTAAGCCGACAGCAGTGCAATCACTGAGGTGATTATCGCGAACCAAATGGCGCTACGAACTTGCTCTAGATTCATATGTGTTCGATTCCCTGAGTGGCATTAAGTAAGGCGCGCGATCCTATCAACCAGCCGTCATCCGGTCGATGGCTCTATTTGCCAATCCACTGACTTCATCCCAATACGCCCATAGGGCACAGCCTGAACCCGCCATCGAGCGGGTTTTGTCATTTCTGTAAAGAGGAAAAACCAATGCTTGGAAAATACCTAATGGCGGCACGTTCCAACATGCCGCGACTTACGCAGCGCCGCTTACGTTTACCGCCATCAGCAACGCAACCGAAGCCGTGGCCACAGTGGTCGGGTCCACTTTGGCCGTTGGCGATATCGTGCTGATTTCTTCCGGCTGGACGCCTTTGAACGGTCGAGTTGCCCGTGTAAAAGCGGCGACGGCAACCGCGATTACGCTGGAAGGCATCGATACTAGCGATACCCAGACTTACCCGGCGCTGAGTGGTGCTGGATCACTGAAAAAGATTCTGACCTGGGTGCTGGTCCGCAAGTCAGCGATGTCGCGTTTTCAGGTGGCGACCAGAACTACCTGGCTGTTGTTTCCTTGAAGACGCTCAGGGCCGTGAGACACCAACGGACAAGTCGCCGGCACGCATGACGCTGACGGTTGCCGATGACCCCTGCCCAGGCCTATGTGCCGATAGTGCAGGCCGCTGATGCGAGTACCACTGTGCATGCCTCTCGCCTCAACCTGCCCGGCAAGGACACGATCTATTACGGGGCGTTACCTCATGGTCGCCACAGCCTGTTGTGGCACGCGGGGCGGTGATGACCCGAACCATCACGCTCGCCCTGCAAGCCCAATCACTCGTTTACGCCTCGTAAGGATCCGTTATGGCCAAGTTCAAAATTGCACAGAACCCGACCTTCAAAGCCGACGTCGAGATCCGCGTGTGGGCGGCGAGTTCATCAAGGTCCCGTTCGAGTTCAAGTACCGCGACCGCAAGGCGCTGGCAGCGCTGTTCCTCGGCTGGCAGCACACCTTGAAGGCCGATGAGGCACGGTTCAAGGCGATGGGGGAAGACCTGACCATCGTTGATCTGACGGATGCGGGTATCGAGCGTCAGGTTGAGCAGGTGGAAGCGTTGGTTTCTGCTGGGGTTTCGATGACAAGCTCAGTCCAGAGTCGATCCGCGCCTTGGTCGAAACTTCAGCTGGCGCGGCTGAAGCCATCGTCAAAGCCTACCAACAAGCTTCAATACGGCCCGCCTGGGAAACTGATCGAGGTCGGGCGCGCCCTGTACGAGCCGCCCGCATCAGCCGCACAGCTCAGCATGTTCGGGCTTTCCCCGGATGATTGCGACGACACCATTGAGGTCTGGCCCGAGAACTGGCCCGCCTTCGGCTGTTTGAAGCCATGATCACTCAATGGCGCACCGGCGCATGCGGCGCGACCGGCCTCGATTACTCGGGCGATCTACGACACGGCCAGCCTCTCGGGCCTGACCAAAAAGCCACCATCAAACTCTTCCCTGACCTGCGGATCATGGAGGCCGAAGCCATGCTCGTCATGTCTGAGCAAATGAACAAAGGATGACGGCATGACCGATATTGCGAGCCTCGGGATTGAAGTCCAGACCGGCGATGTCACCAAGGCTGGTGCCGAACTCGACAAGTTTGTCCAGGCAGGCGAGAAGGCGGAAAAGGCCGCCGAAGGGATTGGTCAGAGCTTCGACAAGGCCTCCACGGCAGCCACTGGCTTGTCCGGTGCCGAAACCAAACTGGCGGAAAACCACTGAAGAAGCCAAAATCCGCCTGCTGGCCATGGCCAGAGCTCGCTGGATTCCAGCGAGTACTTGAAGAGCCTGGCGTCGAGCGTCAACTCCAGCACTTCGGCAATGGACGCAGCCCGTGCGACCACCACCGACTATGCCGCGCTCAATCGCCGACTCAAGGCCGACGCTGATGCCCTGGTGGGCACTGTCGACAAGCAGGCTGATGCGAGTCGTTTGGCGGGCGGCTGCAACCGGTGTGCAGGCTGACGGTTTGGTAAAGCTGCTGGGGCAGATCAACCCGACCACAGCAGCGCTGGCGCGTCTCGACGAGCAACAACGCCAACTGAATCAGCACCGGGCTGCGGGCAATATTGATAAGGACGGGTTCAAAGCCTACTCGGCGGATATCGAAACCGCCCGCGGTAAGATCAAGGGTTTCAATGACGAGTCCGTCAAAGCCAAAGACGCTACCGACAGCTTCGGCTTAAGTACGCGCGGCGCCCAGCAAAACGTCCTGCAACTGATCAATGCACTGTCTTCAGGCAACTGGAGCAGCGGCCTTCACGCTATTGCCCGGCTTGGCATCGGTGCCGGTATCACGGGGGCGGGTATTTCCTCGCTGTTTTCCGGCGGTGCTGGCGCTGCGGCTTTGGGCGATTCGCTGGCGAGTATTGCGGACAAGTCCAAGGATGTTACTGAAAACGCAGGGGAAGCTGGCGAGAGCATTTCCGACCTCGCGGAGAAGTCCAACACGGCGGCTGAATCCACTGAGAATGCCAAGAAAGCACTGGAAGCGCTTACAGCCAGCACCGGCCCGGTCGGGCTTGGATGGCTGCGCTGGTGGCTGGTACGCTTGCGGCGGCGGCTGCCGTTGGCGTTTTAATTTATGGCTACTACCAGGGCAGCAAGGAAGCGGACGCCTATAATAAATCCCTGATCTTGACCGGCAACTATGCCGGAACCAGCGCGGGGCAATTGGCTGACTTGGCGCGGCAGGTCAGCGCTACCAATGGCACGATCGCGATGCGGCAGCCACACTGGCCAAGCTCGCGGGCAGTGGCGTGATTGCGAGCAGCAGCTTCAAGGAAATAGCCGATGCAGCCGCGGCAATGGAGGACGCTACGGGCAGTCGGTGGATGCGACGATTGCCGAGTTCGTCAAAATCGCCAAGGACCCTGTGGCGGCCGCCAAAGAGCTAAATGAGCAATATCACTTCCTGACCGCCTCGGTTGTACTCGCAGATTGTCGCGCTGAAGGAGCAGGGCGATACCACGGCAGCGACTGACCTGCTCACCAAAACCTATGCGGAGACGGTTCAAGATCGATCCAGGCAGATCACCGACAACCTCGGGACGATTGAGAGGGCATGGAAAGGGATCAAGGATGCGGCGGCTGGCGCGCTGGATGCGACGTTAAATATCGGTCGGGCGCTGACCATGGAGCAGCAAGCCCAAGAGATACGCGAGCGCCTTACAAACAACAAGGGGCGTGACGGGCGCTTGAGAGGGCTTGGGTATGAGACCCGAGATACAGCAAAAGACAAGGCGACACTGGCTTACCTTGAGCTGCAGATCGACGCCGAGAAAACCAAAAGCACCTATCTGGGCGAGCAGAGAAAGATTCAGGATGACTCCCTGAGTGCAATGGCCAAAGTCGATGCGCTTACCAAGTCGTCCTGGACCAACGAGCAAAAAAGGACTGAGGCGCTCAAGGAGTACAGAAAGCAGCTTGAAGCCATTCGCAAGGCGAACCCTGACGATGCGCGCCTGAATAAGGGCGTTATCGACAAGAACATCGCGAATATCCATACAAAGTTCAAAGACCCTAAAGGCGGGGCTCCCGGTGCTGTTGACCTGACCGAATTCAACGCCTCGCAAAACGCAATCAAGGCCATTCTGGCTGAGTACTCCAACGCCCAAAAACAGCTGGATGCACTGCAAAAGGCCGGTTTGGTTTCGCAGGAGGAATACAGCTGGAAACGTGCAGGCCTGATCGGTAACGAAAAAGACGAAATAGCGGCCGCCTATGAGGCCGAGATTGATGCCCTTGAGTCGGCCAAAGCCCGCAAGACCACCTCGGCTGCCCAGGTCATCGAACTGGACAAGAAAATCGCCGATGCCCGCACCGACATGGTCAAGGCCCAGCTGGATGCTGATAGCAAACTCAAGGTGCTGGAGATCGATCAGGAGGGGCGACTCAAGAAGCAGACCTTGGCGATCGATAGCTACATCGATGCCCTGGCGCGGCAGAACCAAGCACTACAGCAGGCCGGTCAGCGTGCGGCGGCGGGTGTTGGCCAAGGTGATCGACAGAACTCACTCAATGGTGAGCTCAACGGCATCGAGGATCGGGCCAACCAGCAGCGACTGGACCTGGCGCGGGACAAGGCCGACGCTGCGCGCAATATGAGTGCGGATGAGTACAACCAGAAACTGGCGGCGATCAACCAAAGCGAATCCGACCTCAAGGAAACCACCCTCAGCAACTACGAAGCCATGTCCGCCGCGCAAGCGACTGGCGCAACGGTGCAACCTCGGCGTTCCAGAACTACCTGAACAGCGCCCGGGATGTCGCAGGCCAGACCAAAGCGCTATTCGGCAACGCCTTCAGTTCGATGGAGGACGCTGTCGTCAACTTCGCCATGACCGGAAGCTTTCGTTCGCGGACTTTACCAAGTCGATTCTGGCGGATATGGCGCGAATTGCGCGCGGCAGGCCAGTTCTGCACTGCTCAGCAGCTTGGTGGGCGCGGCAACGAGCTACTTCGGGGGCGGTGGTCGCCGTCCTCGGCAGGCTCGACAGCAGGGGGATACAGCCCTGAACTCATTGATGGCTGGTCCGGCATGGCGCAGGCCAAAGGCGGCGCCTGGGATTCTGGCGTGCAACTGTTTGCCGATGGCGCTGCATTCACCAACACAATTGTCAGCAAACCGACCGCCTTTGGTATGGCGGGTGGCAAACCGGTGTCATGGGTGAGGCGGGCGAAGAAGCAATCATGCCACTGACCGCGAACTGCCGGCGGCAAGCTTGGGGTTATGGCGATAGGTGGCGGGGGCGGTACCTCAGTCAGCCTCAGCATGCCAATCATGGTGATGACCGACGAAGAGTACGGCCGCCCGGAAGGCGCCGAACTCGACACGAAGCCTTTCAGCGCGGCATGCAGGAGCGGATGCGCACCGTGGCCAAGGAGGAGATCGCCAAGTCCTGGCGCCAGGGCGGAGTCAGCAGCCGCAACGTAAAAGGATGATTTATGGCAATCGAAACATTTATCTGGCAAAGCGAAAAAGGCGAGGCGAAATCAAACAGCGCGTACGCACCAAGCAGTTTGGCGACGGCTACGCGCAATCGGTCTCGGACGGGATCAACAACAAATCCAGATCTGGCCGTTTATGCACACTGGACCCAAGGAAAAGATCAAAAGCCATCATGGCCTTCTTGATCGACACCAGGGGGCCAAGGCCTTTCTGTGGACACCGCCGTTGGGCGAACTCGGCCTGTACACCTGCAACGGCTACAAACCCTCACCCCGCGGCGGCCAGGTTTATTCCCTGTCAGCCACATTCGAGCAAGCGTTCCACCCCTAAGGTAAACCCCAATGGCATTAATCACGGACATCCAGAAACTGGAGCCCGCGGCGAAGTGCGCCTGTTATGAAATCGATGGCAGCGAGTACGGCGCCGATATCTTGCGCTTCCATGGGCATGCCATCCCGCACACCCCAGAAGAATTGGCCACTGCAGCGGCCTCGCCGGATGAGTTGCCAGCCAAATCGATCTATTGGCAGGGTAATGAGTACGCCGCTTGGCCGGTAAATATAGAAGGCATTGGTGCAGACAGCGACGGCACTGCCACGCGGCCCACGTTTATCGCAGGCAATGTTAACGGCCGGGTCACCGCTTTGTGCTTGGCCTTTGAAGACCTGCTCAAGTTCAAGCTCACTGTGCGTGAGACCTTGGCCACGTACCTGGATGCGGAGAACTTCCCTGAGGGCAACCCGACTGCCGACCCAACCCAAGAGGCGCTGGAAATCTGGTTTATCGACCAGAAGACCGGCGAAGACGGCGAGCAGGTGCAGTGGGAGTGTCTTCCCCGGGCGAGATCGACAACCACGGGTTGCCAGGGAGGCAGATGACAACGTTTTGCCACTGGAGCATGACGGGCGGCTATCGCGGGCCGAACTGCGGTTACACCGGCAGGCTGATGTTTGATGACGACGACAACCCAACCGACGACCCCAGCAAGGACATCTGCAAAGGGCTGTCTGTCGTCCTGCAAGCTGCGCTTCGGCGAAAACGAAGAGCTGCCCCACGGGGGATTCCCCGCTGTATCCCTAATCGCCCGGAGTTGACCATGCGCAAACACATTCTGAGCGCGATACAAGCTCATGCTGTGGCCGAATACCCGAAAGAGTGCTGCGGCTGCTGCTGGCAATCGGGCGCAAGCAGCAGTACTTCCCGTGCCGGAACATTGCCAGCGAGCCGAATGAAGAGTTTCGTCTCGATCCCGAGGACTACGCAGCGGCGGAAGACTTGGGGGAGGTGATCGGCATTGTTCACTCTCACCCGGACGCTACCAGTCGGCCGTCACCGCATGACTTGGCCAAGTGTGCGAGGCCACGGCCTTGCCTTGGCACATTCTGAGCTGGCCGGAAGGCGATCTGCGCACGATCACTCCAACCGGTAACACACCGCTGCTTAAGCGGGCCGTTCGTGCACGGGGCATGGGACTGTTGGCAGGTATGTGCGGATTGGTACAACCGCGAGTGGGGTTGGAATTTGAAGCCTTCATGCGGGAGGACGGTTGGTGGGAGAGTGCGGATAACACCAGTTTATACGAAGCCAATTACGAGGCAGCAGGTTTTGTTCGGGTCGACCAACCCACGTCGTGGTGACCTGATCGTTATGGCGATCGGGCGAACAGCTCATCCGAATCATGCGGGGATTTATCTCGGCGATGATCCGGAGCTGCCTGGAGAAGAGTCGGGTGTGTTCGGGCCGGGGCCGTTTTTGCTGCACCACCTTACGGAAGACCGTCAGAGGTGATCGTTTATGGCGGGCCTTGGCTGGACAGGGCGCGCCTGATCCTCAGGCACAAAGATGTAAAACGACCAACATGACGCGGCAGGGCCGCTGGAGAGATATGAATCAGCCATTTGAAGTGGGCGACAGCAAAACGAGCCTCCGGCACTGCGTAATTATTGATTCCGGTCGGTTCGCTGGACTTGGCATTGGTTTGCCAGATGAGGTTGCTTTGGGGTCGCAAGAAAAAGCCGACCTGCTTGAGCGTCGGCTCTCGAGGCTAGAAGATGGCCTTAGGGATTTGATGCTATTTGTGATCGTTGAAGAACTTTGTAATAGACGCAATATCCGGTTTTACGGGGCCGGCCGGATGGGTTTTAGCCAGTTCAACGGCATAAGCTTGGGCTTGGGCTGCCTCGATAGCGCTAGCCCCCTGCGTCTCCCTTAGCTGATTTGCGAGGCCGAAAGGATGCAGTTTAGGTTCAGGAGAGATGATCCTGTGTAATTCAGAACATCTTGAATGTTGGTTTCTTTGCTCACATTGACCTCCAGGTCATTAGCGCGCCGCTATTAGCGCAACCCCAGTCCTTGGGTTTGCAGGAAAAGGACTGGGGGAATCTTATTGCGTAAGGGCCGTTTTAACGCCCCGGACCTTTCGTTTGCGTCATAACAACCAGTTCCCACTGAACCGGTTTGTTTTGGCACTCATGTTGAGTCTTGTTCTGAGGAGGGAAAACGTCCCCTTTATTGGATGTGATTTCATCACCGCAGCCATAACAACGGTAAATTCCGGAAACTGGAACCTCATTTCCGATTCCATAGATTGTTGTCCAATGCTTGTTCGTCGGTTGGTTGGTTTGCCCTAAATATTTCTGTGTGTCGGGTGCATATAGCGCCATATTACGTCCTGCTTTGTTAGATATGAGGCACAACGCTACTACGCCAGAATTGAGCCCTGCTACTGGCTTTTCATCCACGCTGGATGCATGGCCAGGACTAGTGTTGCGAGCTGTAATTTAGCTATTATCCATTACACAACTTGTTGCGATGGAGGGCTTTATGCCAGAGAAAGGAGTCAGGAATAGGTATTCGCAATCGCCATTTCAAATTTTGATGTATGACGACGCGAGTATGATTTCAACAGGGTCGGCTTTTTTTTATGAGTTTAAAGGCGAGGTTTATTTAATAACCAACTGGCATAATCTCAGCGGTAGGCACTTTCTGACAAAAGAGCCACTTTCTAATAGGTTTCCTACATGTATCGATTTAAAGCTCGCCACCTTCATCCCTCATGAAAGTGGTAATCGCCATGCATTTACTTCAGTGGCTCACAGGCTAAATCTTTATAAGGAGTTTAAGCCCATATGGTTCGAACATCCTTCGCTGGGTGAGCGGTGTGACGTGGTTGCGATAAAACTTGCTAGGCCGACCGATTGTAATGAACAGTTTCATGTGCCGGTAAATAAAATCAGCAAGCTTAGAGTGCCGGTGATGCCAGGTAACACCGCATTTGTCATAGGTTTTCCGAGTTCGATAAGCACGGGGTTTGGCTTGCCTCTCTGGAAGTCAGGGTTCATCGCTTCTGAGCCCTATTATGGAATTACAAGTGGTGGGAGCATATCTCGGATAGGAGGGCTAGTTGACGGCGTTGAACTTCCTGCTTTCTTTCTTGATACTCAAACTCGACAAGGCATGTCCGGAGCTCCCGTATTCTGCTCCTTTACTGGAACATGGGGCGTCAATGATCCGTATGAAGAAATCAACATTGATGCCCCGGGATTCTGGAATCGAGCTGACGTCGTTTTTAACGAGACAAGGATGGAGTTTATTGGGTGTTATAGCGGACGCATTGGTAAGGAGGAGGAAGGCGCTGCGCTCGGAATTTGCTGGGGTGTAGAAGTAATTGAGGAAATATGCTCTGTCCAAAAGCCTGGAAAGAATCCGCATTTCAACGAGCTTACGGATGGGTAGGAAACTCTGGAACAAACTGAACATGCGAATGATCCAGCCCGCGCTGGGCTTCTTGCTTTCTGCGGCCAGGCGCTACAATCTCGCCAAACCAAAGAGGGAACGCCATATGGATTGTGGCGCCGGCGCATGAGTTTGATGGCTGGTGAGGTTTGGAATGACTTACCATAGGTATCTTATTGGATATCGGAAGCCGAAGATGGAGACTTCAACCTTCATTCGTGAGTTAAATGCCCAGCTCACCTATCTCTTTGCCTTTGCACAAAAAATCAACGAGTTAGATACCGTCGCGGCAGTCTGCGGGGAGTTTCGCGGCGCCCAAGATGCAGGTTGGAGCACCATGCTGACTGCAAACGAGGTCAAGGTTGAGCTGAACGCGGTAACCTCGCGAAAAGGCGGTCTCAGTCTTGCAGAGATGCGCTATGTTTTATGCCTCTACTCTCATCTGGCGGAAGCTGGTGGTGTCTATGAGGGGTTGCTTAACACAATTCAGGTGGCTCAGCTCAAGCCTTACAATCTTTGGCCGTTTCAGGACATGGTTCGAGTGCACAAAAAGTCTAGAGCCATCATTGGACCAAACGCAAATGCGATGTTTCGTCGTTTAGCCGAGGCGGCAGATAGTATCGGTATGTCCAAACTCGCCTGTCTCCTTGGAGAAACTTTCCGAGACGACATTCGAAACGGAATTGTGCATGCAGACTATATATTGGCGCACGATGGACTTCGGTTGCGGCGAAGGAATGGTGGAGTTCCAATACTCCTTCCTTTCGAAGAGGTATCCGATGCGATTCAGAGGGGCGATTTGTTTTTTGAGCTGCTTCAGCGTTTCTATGCTTCGGTTGCAATGTCGTTTAGCCCAGGTCGAACAGTAATCGGTCGTTTTAGCGACAACTTCCCAATGCCTTGGAAGGTCGAGTGTCGAGAGGGCGGCAGTCTGTCAATTGCTAGCAGTTCTCCTGGTCCCGTTACTGATTCAGCATACGATCGGCAACAGCTAATCAACAGTCGCCTAGATGGACGAGTGGTAGCAGCTTATATCGTAACGGGCAATAAGACGGAGCCGGTATTGCTTAAAGATATCCGCGAAATTGGCTTCGAGGCGCTAGTCGTTGAAGTGGAAAGCCATGAGCGATACAGCGATCTGATACGTGATATTAATAAAAATGCTCTGTGGGATACACTGAGTAGCGAGCAAAGAAATGGAGGCGTGCTCCTGCTCACTCCCTTTGGGTTTCGTTGCATAAGAACAGTTGAGGAGTTCAAAGCTTGGCTTCCAAGGGTGGCCGAACTAGAGATTATCGCGGGGGATATGCAGTGATACAGAAAGTGTTTTATGTCTTTTTAGAGTGTTGATTTATTCCAAGGCCCAGCCCCGCTCTGGGCTTTTTGCATCTGGCGGTCAGGCGTTCACTGCTTCCCGCTCTGGAACAAGGCGAACCTCGACCCTTTGACCAAGTGCGCGAGCTGCGCTGGCCAATGTAGCGAGAGTCATGCCAGCGTCATTTTGATCAAGCGCGCGATCCACAGCGGTACGGCTGGTATGCATGCGATCAGCGAGTGCTTTCTTTGTAACGTGCTGCGCCTTCATCGCTTCAGCGATCTGCCAGGCAATCACGCGCTTAAGAGCGGCTGCGGAAACCTCTTCTGCGAGGCCTTGCTCGGAGAGGAAGTCGTCGAAGTCAGAACCGATATGCTTGTTCATGTGTAGTACCTCATAGTCTTGCTTTGCGCTGTTTGGCGGTTGCCATGTCAGACGCTGGTGTTTTCTGGCTTTTCTTGATGAAGCCGTGGAGCAGAATCATGTCGGAGCCAACGACCGTAAACAGAACGCGGGCAATGGTGTCACCCAGATCAATTCTGACCTCCCAAAGCCCCGTGTCTAACTTGCGAACCACCGGCATCCCGATCGGCCAGCCAAGCTGAACGGTTTTGATGTCCGTACCGATCATGCGCCGATGCTCCCTTGGGAGATCGGTCAGCCATTCACGAACCGGCTCATTGCCAGCGTCTGTACAGAAGAACCGTACGTTGAGGACGAGAGGGATATCAGTCATAGCAGTAGTGTACCTAAAAAGGTACATCATGCAACTATCTGCTGATCATCCAAGCTGGTGGAGCCAAGCTCAGACGTTGGGATTTTTGCATTTGCTTACCCTCTACCTGCTTTTGAGGGAGGCCATTGCATCGACGAAACGCTCAGCTTTCTTCTGCGTATCTACAAGAGAGCTGTTCATGACGTTCCCGCCAGTACTCCGGGTCTGCACAACCCATCGGCCGCGCTTCGAGTAGAGGGCTACGCTACCGATGGAGTTGTAGTAAATACGAGTCTGGACGGCTTTCGACGATGTTCGTGAGCTGCCTGCTGCTATCGCTCCGCCACCGAGAGGGACTGCACTGGCAAAGCCGCTGGTGGTCGAAAGTATGCCGCTGCCATAGCCGATGTACTCATCAGTAAACACAACCTGTTCCGGCCTGGTCTTGAGAGGTTGTTCCATCAGCACCTGCTCAATTACTGAGCGTGCCTGCTCTGGACTGATCTTGGCCGGAGAGTACTCAACGACCTTTGACACGCATCCTGTGAGCAGAAGCATCAGTGCAGCTATTGCGAAGGGTCTCATCACAGGCTCCGTTATTGTTGGTGGGGCATTCTGCCATGACAGCGTTGCTGATGCTAAAGTCCCGCTAAATCAATTGAGGGAACGACATGCGAATTTTGATAGGTGCGCTTGTGGTGGGGTTGTTGGCGGGGTGTTCGACACCCGGCGATCTTAAGAGCGGGAAGCCGAGCATCAGCGCCGCATCCTCGAAAGCGCCGAAGAAGTATGCCCTCTGCGTCATGCCTAAATGGCAGGATGCCCGCACAGGAGCCACGATGTCTGAAACCGAGACCGGCTACAGGCTGATAGTTGCTACCGATACGACCGCCGATGAGCTCCTCGAAGTTAATCGCTCTCAGACCGGGAGTAACGTGGTGCTGTACCAGCGCTTGTCTTGGGCTCCCGGCTACGGTCGAGCAGCTATCGAGAAGGCCGTTCGCGACTGCCTGTAAGCGATCAACAACAATATCAAGCCGCCTCCGGGCGGTTTTTTTATGCTTGGAGTTATCAATGTCCGCATTCGCAATCGAATACCAACCGCTTACCACTATCCGTCTTTTTGGACAGTTGCGTAGCTTTGGGAAATCCTACCGACTATCCGTCCGAACTGAACCTCGTAGGTACCGTGGCGGGAGGGGCTATCATCGAGCAAGGCTCCAACGCCAAAGGCAACTTCACAAAATTTGCAGATGGAACACTGATTACTTGGGGCTCCCAGTTGTTCAATGTTCAGACGCTTGCGGGTCAAGGCGCCGGTTTCAATGAAACGGACCAACCCGCGAGTTTTGTACCGGGCTCTTTCAGATCCGCTGTTTCTTTCAACTTCTTCGGCGGTGCTAATAGAGGAGCACCATTGCTCTATGGTTCTATGCAATATTATAGCAATGGGCTGAATAATATTTATGTCGGTATTAATATGGGTTTAAGTCCAGCTGCAGTTCACCCTTCCTTTTTATATGGTCCCCTAATATCGCAATCTCATGAAATCTCCTACCAGACAATAGGGCGCTGGAAATAATGAAAATCATCCTGAGTCCTCAGCGCAGAGACGATACGGTTA
The DNA here is from genome assembly GCA_029955515.1 of Chrysomela aeneicollis. Lineage (NCBI taxonomy): Eukaryota > Metazoa > Arthropoda > Insecta > Coleoptera > Chrysomelidae > Chrysomela > Chrysomela aeneicollis. The sequence goes on along the minus strand of JARUHQ010000086.1, from coordinate 3,430 downwards.
CTTATATAAAAGCAGGCGATACCCTTTCCGTTGATGGCGAGGTCTTTGACTTTTCCAGGGTGGAGGAAGGGGATGTATTACCCAGAGAGGCGATCGATTCTAAGTGGTTTGCCGGGGATGTAACCCGAGTGAATGGCGAGCTACAGCTCACCCTGATTCTGCCAAACCCCTGGAACTACAGTCAGGTGCAGGCATTCCCCGTGCCCATAACGGTCACCAAGAACGGTCCGGTCGAGTTGCCAGGGCCTTTACCTGTAGCCACTGAGGGGCCGAAGTATGAGCAATATTGACTGGTCAAAACTGCGCAAGGCAGCAGACATACAAGCTGAGGCCGAGGCTGCACGCTTGGTGCCTTTGATTGCTGTCGAAGTCCAGTGGGTCGAGCAGGAGCGCAAGTTCGTGGCTGAGCAGCTGGAAGCCATTGAGGATGGTGAGCAGGTGCCGGGCACGGAGCGCCAGTGGCGTGACTACCGTACTCAGGTGCGAGCTTGGAAGCTGGATGCCGAAGGCTATCCCGACTCAAGTCAGCGGCCAGTACGGCCAAGCTGAACCACGCAGCAATACAGAACCCCGCCGAGTGCGGGTATTTTTTTGCCTGGAGAAAGTCATGCCCATTACCGTGCAGCAATTGCTGCAGATCCTCCCGAACGCCAGTCGAGTTGCTGGCGTTTTTGTTCCTGTCTTAAACACTGCTATGAACCGGTACCAGATTATTGGCACCAAGCGCGTGGCCGCGTTTATCGCCCAGATTGGCCATGAGTCCGGCCAGCTCAAATACGTCAAAGAAATCTGGGGCCCAACGGCTGCTCAAGTCAGATACGAAGGCCGCAAAGACCTGGGTAACACCGTGACTGGTGACGGTTCCAGGTATCGAGGGCGTGGCCTAATCCAAATCACCGGCCGGGCCAACTACATGGCCTGCGGCGAAGGGCTGAGCCTTGACCTGATCAAGCAGCCCGAGCTGCTGGAGAAACCACAGCACGCCTGCATGTCAGCGGCATGGTTCTGGGCGACCAAGGGCCTGAGCACACTGGCCGACGCGGGCCAGTTCGACAAGATCACCAGTCGCATCAACGGTGGACAGAACGGCGCAGCGGATCGTCAGGCGCTGTATGCCAGGGCGCTTAAGGTGCTGGCGTGACGCCCGGGGCTTGGAAACTGACAGCTGTGGGGCTTGCGCTGGCCCTGCTGCTGGCGTTGGGCGCCGCTGGCGGGGGCTGGCTGGCCGCATGTCATTACAGACCGTTGCTTGATACCGCAAACACTGGCCTGGTCACGGCCAAGCAAGCCCGCGGCAATCTCGAAACCCTGGCAGGTGAGCAAGGCAGAAAGTTGGGCGAGCTGGTTCTGGCAGGTGAGCTGCGGGAGCGGAATGCGGCACTGGCCATCGCCAAAGCCAAGGAAGACGCCCAGCCAGATTACGTTGCAGCCAATAAACTGCTGCGAGAGCGAACCGGCGGTGATCCGGCCGAAGCCGCAGCATCTATCATTGATCAGGAGCTGGGATTATGAAGTGGTTACCAATGGGGTTTGTAGTGGTACTGGCGGGGTGCGCAAGCCAGGAAACCGATGTGCGAGCTGTGCGGGTCGAGGTGCCAGTGATGGTTCTGTGCAAAACGCAAAAGGTTACAGCCCCGTCTTGGGTTGCAGTCGGTCTCAACAAGTCAGATTCGCTAGAAGTAAAGGTGAGGGCGCTGCTTGCTGAACGGCGCCAACGTATTGGGTACGAGCGGGAGCTAGCTGCAGCAGCTGGTACATGCCTTTGAAACATAACTGTAAGGAAGTAGGAGAGAAGATCTCAATTTCCTCTTATCTGCTAAAATCATCGGATATCATGAGCTTTGATAATGCTACGGCGTGTAGCTGATTGTGGTTTTGAAAGGAGTTGAATAATGGACGATAGCACGTCGGATAAGCGGGGGTGGGTAGAGCATCCAGTCTATGTTGCAGGATTATCGGTAGCTGGCACAATAGCAATCTGTATTATGGTCTACAAAGAAGTTTTACTGCCAGCCCAGATGGCAGCTAGTGATTTTAAAATTGAAGAGCTTGAGCGGCAGTTGAGAGATGTAAAGCTAGAGCGTCTTGAGTTTGCGCGCGCAGCTGAAAAAGCAAATGCTGAGCTTGCATTAGAAAAAGAAGCGCTGGTGAAAGTAAAACAGGATTTAGCTAGCTTTAAGATTGGGAGTTTGTTTTTCGGTGGCGGGGTTTATCCTGCGACATTTGATGGGGTTAAGGTCGGTCAACAAGTTGAGATGGTTGATAAGGTTTTCCAAGGCCTTCCTATAGAAAAGGATCAAGATGGCTATGTCACGGTCAAGGTTGATCATCCGTTCTTTGATAGGATTGTATTTTATTATCAGGATGAGTTGCCCCATACTATTTATCAAATAATGTATTCATCGCCATATGATATTGGTGAGAAGGTAGGTTCTGAATATCTTCATGCCCAGCTTGAACGTAATTTTGGCGAGCCAGTTAAAGTGGCGGAAGATAAGTATATTTGGAGGGTTGATGGCAAGTTTAACATCTTTAAGAGTTCCGATAGGAGCTTCATAATTTCCACTGGTAGTAATTATCCTGGTGGCTGGGATAGAGCGTTATTTAAATATGTGCGGTCTGTTACTGCAGAGGAAGAGGTGGCTAAGTAATCTTGTTTTAAGTTTTATATTAGTTGATTTTGTATTGTGTGAATTCACTGCATCGCTCGAAAGTTGTGAGTGGCTCATTGGAGATTAGCGCTATTTAACTGTTAAGGTTGCTCTGGGCTGGGCCAGGTCCGGAGTCATCAAAGACCAGGCAGCCTTGTAAAGTTGCTGTAGGATGTGCGAAAGGTGTGTCGCGAGCTCTTGCTGGAGATAAGAAGTATAAAGCCCGGCTTTGGGCCGGGCCATAATTAATGGATCGAGCTGATATGAGTTTCCATTTTCTTTTGGATTTCTTCAGCCAGAATAGATGCATCGTGCTCTAAGTAAATTTCGCTTTGCACTGGTATTTTCTTCAAGATACTAAGTGCTTTGTTGAATGCAGGCTGTAGCTCTGGTTCGCTAGGAGGGCTAACCAGTAGGTAGACTTTGAATTCGTCTGCTGAGTCTTGAATGCTTGATAGTTGCCCAAGCCAACGGTGTGCTTTGTCTTTGAAGTAATCACCATCGCTGAGGTCAAAAGAAATAGGTTCAATGCAATGCCATAATCTGATGATTTGACTATCTGGCGACCGGAGTCTGCTTTGAATACAAGGACTGCGAAATTTGCCTCCGATGGCTATTTAGTAATACCCGAACTCATTTGTGAACAAGAACTGGCGTTTGCACGAGAATTGGTGACCGAATTGGTCGACCGCTATCGGGGCGGTGATCCGACTGCAATATCTGCTGGAGTCACCATTAGTGAAGTTAGCCGGCAACATCCACAGCGCAATCCAGGCATT
>JARUHQ010000085.1:0-26625 GCA_029955515.1 Chrysomela aeneicollis | reverse complement strand
AACAGGTTACTTTCAGGTCACACCTTGTGAGTGGCGTAATATTGTAAAAAGGAGAGAAAGAGAGATGTTACCAAAGATCCTAAAGAATTTTAACGTATTTGTTGATGGTCGTGGTTATGCAGGAAAAATAGATGAAGTAACCTTGCCAAAACTTACCATAAAAACAGAAGAGTACCGTGCTGGTGGTATGGATATTCCAATAAATATTGATATGGGCATGGAAAAGCTTGAAGCAGATTTCACTTTTGCTGAATATGACTCTGAGCTCTTTAGGCTTTTCGGCTTAATAAATAATAATGCTGTCTCTCTTACTTTAAGAGGAGGGCTGCAAGGCAGTGTTAACAGTGAAGCTGAATCTGTAGTAGTTAACTTAAGAGGGCTCTTTAAGGAACTTGATTTTGGTAACTGGAAGGCTGCTGAAAAAGCAACACTAAAATGTATAATTGCTGCTAACTATTATAAGCTTACCATTGATGGCAGAGAATTGATTGAAATTGACGCTGAGAATATGATTCGCAAGATCGATGGTGTTGATCAAATGACTTCTATGCGCACAGCTTTAGGAATTTAACTAAAAGGGTAAAACAATGCAAAAAATTAAATTAACTGAACCAATAAAAATCGATGGAATTTTAGTTTCAGAGCTAACTCTACGCCGTCCAAAAGTTCGAGATCGTTTAGCTGTTGAACGTATGGGTAATAGCGATGCAGAGAAAGAAGTAGCACTGATTGCAAATCTTGCAAGTATTTCAAGAGAAGCAGTAGAAGAATTTGATTTAGCAGACTACAATAAGATTCAAGAAGCGTTACAAGGTTTTTTGTCTCAGCAGAAGAATTGAGGTTGAGCATATTATCACTTAGCTCAATGGTTGGTGGTGGAATCAATCAGTGGCTTGATATGGATATTGAAGAATTTATTACTTGGTTTGAAAGTAGCGGAAAATTATACAAATGAAGGCAATTTCTATAGTAATTGGAGCAACACTGCAAAGCAGTTTTAATAGTACGATAGCAGGTAGCACGAAGCAACTTTCTCGTATTGGTAGTACGATAAAACAACTTGAATCATCAAGTAAATCAGTATCCAAGTTTAAACAATTAAGCCACGATGCTCTGCTTGCTAGGCGTTCTTGGAATGAACTAGAAATAAAAACAAAATCTCTTGCTCAGCAGATAAAAAATACAGGAGCACCAAGTAAGAGCCTGCAAAACGAGTTTACAAGGTCTAAAACTGCAGCACTGAAAGCTAAAACAGCTTATTTACAAAAAAGAAGTGCTCTCCACCATTTACGCACGGAGTTCAGTAAAAGTGGTAGAGATATAAAATCTCTTATTGGAGATCAAGTTAAACTTGGCTCTTCTATTGAAAAGCTTAAAAATAACTATACAGCTTTAAATTCCGTAATGCAAAAACGTAAAGGAGTTTTAGCACAAAGAGCAAATTTCAAAGCTCAAATGATGGATGCTGTGGCACTTGGCCTCACCCTTGCAGCACCACTTAAGGCTGCAATTAGTTTTGAGAGTGCCATGGCTGATGTAAAGAAAGTTGTAAAGTTTGAAGATACAGATGTAAATGGCTTAACAAAACTTGGGGAAACATTAAAGGAAATGTCGCGTACAATTCCGCTATCTGCGGCAGAACTTGCGCAAATTACTGCAAGTGGTGGTCAACTTGGTATTAAAGCTAAAGATCTTACGACTTTTACAGACACTGTGGCCAAAATGGCAACTGCATTTGATATGTCAGCAGAAGAAGCAGGAGACGCTATTGCTAAACTTTCTAATATTTATCAAATTGAAATTGGTGAAATGAAAGGCATTGGTGATGCAATAAACCATATCTCTTATAACACTGCAGCAAAAGCTAAAGACATTGTTCCTGCATTAAACAGAATCGGTGGTACAGCAAGGCAATTTGGCTTAACTGCAGTAGAAGCGGGAGCTTTAGCAAGTAGCTTCATTAGTCTTGGTAAGACCCCCGAAAAAGCAGGTACAGCAATTAATGCGATGCTCAGTAAGTTGCAAACAGCAAGTAAGCAAGGTGGCAATTTCAAAAAGCTTTTCAGCAGCTAAAAATAAATGCTAAGGAATTTGAAAAAGCAATTGGCAAGAATGCACAAGGCACATTAGTTAAGTTTTTAGAAACAATTGCAAAACTAGGTAAGCAAGAACGTTCTAGCGTTCTTTTTGATCTCTTTGGTCTTGAATATCAAGACGATATAGCACTACTCATTGGTAGTCTTGACGAGTACAAAAAATCTTTACGATTAATAAACGGGGAATATAAGGGCTCAATGCAAAGAGAGTTTGAAAATAGAGCAAATACTACAGCAAATAATCTTCAGCTACTTAAGAATTCAATAGCAGAAGTAGGAATGAATCTTGGTTCTGTATTATTACCACCTTTAAATTTTACTGTTAATCTTCTGAGGTCAGCAACTACACAAGTAGCACTTTATGCCAAGGAATATCCAGTATTGACTACAGTAATCATGAGTACTACTACAGCGTTGATTAGCATTAAAATAGCAGCAATATCTCTTGGCTATGCTTGGACTTTTGTAAAAGGTTCTTTATTCGCTCTTTTATCTACTTGGAGAATGTTTGGATCTGTTATTACTTTGGTAAAAATAGGTCTTTATTCTACTTCTGCAGTTTTTCCAGCAATTATTGCTGGATTTAAAGCATTAACAATTGCCCTAATGAGTAACCCTATGGGGCTGATTATTGGTGGTCTTGCTGTTGCTGCAACTTTGATAATTACCAAATGGCAAGCAGTAAAAAATTTCTTTATTACTATTTGGGAGTCAGTGAAAGTTGTGTGGAAGTCCTTTTCTGATTGGGTAGGAAAATCTTGGAATAATATTATTCAGCCCTTTAGAACAATCAGTAATCTGTGGAGTAAAAAAAATGAGGCTAAACTAGAAGTTAGGTCTGTAAATAATGTTATCAGCGATTCTCTTAAACACCCAATTGCAGCGCATAGTAAGACTGTAGAGAATAAAACACAATTTAGTATCAATATTCATCCAACCCCTGAGCAAGATGCACGCAGCATTGCTGATGAAGTAATGGAACGAATTAGAGAACAATTTAGTGGCGCACTTTACGATATAAATTAAATTATGTTATCTCTTGGTCCATATATAGCTAACCGAAGTAAGATTTCCCCGAGAGCTGAAAGACAAAATCAATAGCCAAATTAATATTGTGCCAAAAGCTTGGCAGCACTTTTCTTATGGCATGCTTAATGGCGAACCAGAACTTCTCAATCGGATTTAAATCCGGTGAGTATGGCGGCAAGAACAAAATTTTACACCCAACATTTTCTATCAAATTTTTCGTTCTTGCAGATTTATGAAAGCTTGCATTATCGAGAACAATAGTCTGCCCAGGTTTTAATATAGGAACAAGTATATTTTCTACATAAGCATCAAAAATCTCGCTGTTGCAGTAGCCTTCAATTACCCAGGAAGCTTTAACTTTTCCTTTATTTAGTGCTCCAATTATGCTTACCCTCTTTCTTTTAAACCCTGGTTTATCGGCAAATAACCTCTTGCCTTTTCGAGACCACCCATATTCATAAAATCTGTTGTCTTCTACTCCAGACTCATCTATGAATATCAAGTTTTCTTTTTCTATTCCTTCTATTTTTTTTATGAACTCCTTGCGTTTCTCTTCATTCCTTTCCTGATAAAGAAAAGTTTTTTTATATGTATAGTTTACTTTTTTAAAATAATTGTAGACTGTGTCTTTGCACATGTTGCCAAATTTTTCAATTATTTTTTCAACCGTAATATCTCGGTTTTCATCCAGAAATTTGACAAAGCCATCTAAGTCTTTAATTTTATGACTATGTCCCTTTTGGTAGCCTGAAGACGGTTTTATACTTCCTGTTTCTTCTCTTCTTTTCCTCCACCAGTATATAGTTTTTCTATCAATTTTGAACATCTTGCTTACTTCTTCCATAGTCATTTTTTTCTCGTCTACCACTTTTAAAACTCGTTACCTCAGGTCCTCACTATATGGCTTTGCCATCATTCTACCTTAATTAAATCAGTATTATACCTTTTTACACTCCTTTGAGGAAACCTTATTTCGGTTAGCTATAAAACGGATTACTTGGTTGTCGGCGAAAAACCTGGGTCAAAATATAAGAAGGCTGTGGAACTTGGTGTTAAAATCTTAACCGAAGAGGATTTTAATAAATTAATCATGAGAGAAAAACCTTAATCTCAACTCTATTTATCTGGAATTTCAAGTTGTGCAATTGCTTCAGTAGATAAACCAGATGCTTGAGAGATGATATCAATAGCAATACCTGCCTTAACTAGATCCTTTGCAACCTTGATTTTCTCTACTTTTTTAACCTGCTCTTTGTTAGTCTTCATACCTTCAGATAAGGATCTAACTACCGCACCTACTATATCCCGGGATTCCTGATCTTTGCATTCATCTATAAACCTCAATAGCTTGTTTTCTGTTTTACCATCTTCATTTTCATATTCTATTGGTCTAAGAAATAGAGCTTTAATGTTAATTGACAATGTCTTTGCTACCTTACCTAATATTTCAATTGGAATATCTATATATCCTTGTTCATAGTTATTTATTTCTTTAGGTGTTGAACCGATTTTATTTGCTAAGTCCTCCTGAGTATATCCACGTACTAATCTCTGCTCTTTTATCCTTTTTCCCACTTTGTAGAGTATAGAATCAGTATAAATTTCTTTCTCTGTATCATCATATTCGTAAATAGATAAGCGAGTTACTTGGCAGATAATATCAGTAGAAACTCCTTCTTTTACTAGATTTTTTGCTATTTCCAACCTTGCCTCTTCTTGATTAATTTTTTCGCTAACATATATAAATCTTATTAATGGATAAAGCTTCTTGCGTAATTCTTGATCCTTAATCTCTTTATGTCTTCTTACCAGATTTAATATCTCTTCTCCCTCATTTTCAAAATACCTTTTTGATACTGTTGAAACTAGATCTCTAGCACTTGTCGATAATGCTTCTGCCAATGCATATAACTTCTTAATTGAAATTTTACGTGTTACTTTTTCATATTGTAATACTACCTGACGTGTTGTACCGATTTTCTCCGCTAAATCCTTTTGAGTATACCTCTTTGCTAGCCTACAACTCCTTACTTTCTGCCCTACTTTGTGGTCTAAAGAACCGGTATAGCTAGCCTTTTCGTAGCCTGCCATTTTAGAAGTTTTAGATAGAAATTTTGCTAGCATATTGGTACCTTTGCTGAAAACTAGTATATTAAATGCCTATGCCGTGACAAGCTAAAATGAGAAGTTCACACTTAAAATAGGTATGTTTAAGACCACTAAACTCATGAGATTCATTTGCTGGGGGTTTTAGGCACTTTATGAGGGGGTTATAAAAAGATGTAAAAAGGACATCTAAGGTGCGTAGTAGCATTCTAGGGTCATCTATGGGAGACATTTTTTTCATCAACGCATTTAAAACTTAAAAAAATAAAAAACTTGAACATTTCTTCAGAATTGTGTATAATTATTAATGCTTTTTAGGTTAGTTCGTTATGGCTCTTTCTAAGTTTCTTGATCCCAAAAATGATGTCGCCTTTCGCCGTATCTTTGGTACTGAAAAGAATAAAGATATCCTCATTCACTTCCTCAATGATATTCTGGGTTTTGCTGGCAAAAATGCAATACAGGATATAGAGTTTTTAAGTACTATTCAAGACCCTGATATTGCCTCTAAAAAGCAAAGCATTGTTGATGTGTTGTGTAGGGATTCCACGGGAGTGCAATGGATTATTGAGATGCAAGTTGCTAAAACTAAAGGATTTGAAAAACGTGCTCAATACTATGCTGCTAAAGCTTACTCAAGGCAAGCTGATAAAGGTGACCAGTATCATAATCTTAAGGAAATTATCTTCATTGCTATAGCAGATTGTGTACTGTTTCCTAATAAATCTGAGTATAAATCAAAGCATACTATTCGGGATGAAGATACTAATGAACACGATCTAAAAGATTTTTACTTCATATTTATTGAATTGCCAAAATTTCCAAAAACGAAGGAAGACCAATTAGAGAGTATAGTTGAGAAATGGATATACTTCTTTAAATATGCAGATGAGACTAGTGAAGAAGAGCTGGAAAAAATAGTAGGTAGTGATGTAATAATCAAAAAGGCCTATGAAGAACTAAATAGGTTCAACTGGTCAGAAAAAGAATTTATTGCTTATGAACAGGAAATAAAACGTATTCTTGATGAACAGGCTGTCCTCGCTCAAAAACTCGATGATGCTACTCAAAAAGGTAGACAAGAAGGTAGACAAGAAGGCATCTTAATTGGTGAAGAACGCGGTATCAAAATTGGTGCAGAAAAAGGGAGAGAAGAGGGCGAAAAACAAGCTAAAATATCTGTAGCCAAAAACTCACTTAAGGCCGGTGTTTCTATTGATGTTATAGCTCAAATTACCGGCCTCTCTCATTCTGAAATTTTACAACTCAGGGAAAAAGCATAAATATTCCAGCCTATTCACTTCACTTTTCAACATTTATGAAAATCTTTCCTAAGTTAGACATACCCCTAATCAAGAGTCTAATGAACTGTGTAACCGTTCACGGTATAAGAAAGTAGTTTACAAAAATGGTATAGTGGTATAGAGAAGATAAGCTAGATAGAGAGGGTTTAATGATAGAGGTGCTGCAAGAGAAGATTGTGGTATTATAGCTAACCAAAATAAGGTTTCCTCAAAGGAGTGTAAAAAGGTATAATACTGATTTAATTAAGGATGAAAACCGAGATATTACGGTTGAAAAAATAATTGAAAAATTTGGCAACATGTGCAAAGACACAGTCTACAATTATTTTAAAAAAGTAAACTATACATATAAAAAAACTTTTCTTTATCAGGAAAGGAATGAAGAGAAACGCAAGGAGTTCATAAAAAAAATAGAAGGAATAGAAAAAGAAAACTTGATATTCATAGATGAGTCTGGAGTAGAAGACAACAGATTTTATGAATATGGGTGGTCTCGAAAAGGCAAGAGGTTATTTGCCGATAAACCAGGGTTTAAAAGAAAGAGGGTAAGCATAATTGGAGCACTAAATAAAGGAAAAGTTAAAGCTTCCTGGGTAATTGAAGGCTACTGCAACAGCGAGATTTTTGATGCTTATGTAGAAAATATACTTGTTCCTATATTAAAACCTGGGCAGACTATTGTTCTCGATAATGCAAGCTTTCATAAATCTGCAAGAACGAAAAATTTGATAGAAAATGTTGGGTGTAAAATTTTGTTCTTGCCGCCATACTCACCGGATTTAAATCCGATTGAGAAGTTCTGGTTCGCCATTAAGCATGCCATAAGAAAAGTGCTGCCAAGCTTTTGGCACAATATTAATTTGGCTATTGATTTTGTCTTTCAGCTCTCGGGGAAATCTTACTTCGGTTAGCTATAGTTACTCCGCATATTGTAAAACGCATAAACAAGCGCGTAACTGATTCGTCCCCAATGCGACAAATATGCTCCAGTCAAAGAATCTCTACTGAAACATTGGATTACATTATAGAAGATTTTGACCGTGCCGGTGCAGGTTGGAGCAGTGAAACAGTAGATGATGAGGACGGTGGCAATAAATCTAAGTACGATTTTGCAAAAGATACGGACACGCCTAAAATCCAAAAGATTTCTATCACGACTTACGAGTTATATGCTCAACCACAGATATCACAAAAGTTACTCGATGATGCGTTTGTCGATGTTGAGAGTTGGCTGGTAGAAAAGATTGCCGAGACTTTTAGTAAGGAAGAAAGCGAAGCCTTCATTAAGGGTGAGGGTACTTTTCAACCCAAAGGAATTTTAACTTATGAAAATGGAAACAGTTATAATAAAATAGAGCAAGTTAAAACTGAAAAATTAGATAGTGATTCAATAATGATGTTGTATTACTCTCTGGACGAATATTATTCCAAAAATGCGTCATTTTTGATGAACAGGAGTACGTTGAAGAACATTAGGCTGCTAAAATCTCAAGAGGGCCAATATCTCTGGCAACCAAGTTTGTCGCTTGAAGCTCCAGGTACCTTAATGGGAATACCAGTATATCAATCTGCCGATATGCCACCGGTGCCAAACAATCAGCTACCGGTAATTGCGATGGCAGATTTCAAACAAGCTTATAAGATTGTAGATAACAGAGGAATGAGAATATTACGAGACCCTTATACGAATAAACCTTATGTGAGGTTTTTTGTCACTAAGCGTGTCGGTGGAGAGGTTGTAAACACCAGTGCTATTAAATTGTTGAAAGTTGCGAGCAAGTACTAAAAACTTCTATAGCATCATCTTTAGAGCCGTTTTACTTCTTTTTGTATAGCTCCGCTCCTGTCATCCCATGCCCTCTTCTTGTCATTCCAGTGCTTGACACTGGACTCTTGTTTCAATGTTAAACAAAATACCATAGAATTCAAAAAGACAATTCCTAGAAAATTTCTACATCCAAAAAAAGGCATAAGTTATGTTAATGCTGTTTGAATGAGCTGATATAAAGATAAGCCAAATTTTTACAAGGAAAATATTTCAAGCAGCAAGACACCTTTGATCGAAAGAGAGCACCAAATTTATGGGGTGAGTAACTGCACTATTTCAATTACTACAACTAAATCAATAAATCTTAATAGGGGAAAAACATTATGAAAACGTCAAAACTGACATTAGTATGTGATATATATGAGTTAACAAATAAAGATGGAAAGAATATTCAAAAGCTAGCAAGAGAAATAGAGGAAGGGAAAGGTGTCGCTGGAAGGTTCAGAAATGGAATATTTAAAAAATCCAGCTATAACGCAAGCACGATTCTTTTAGCGAAAATAGCTTACAAATATCAGGGTAGAGAGGAGACGTTGTCACTACTACATTATGCTATAAGTCATAAGAATAATCAAGCTGTAAAAGATCTTTTGGAAGAAGCCAAAAAACAAAAGCTATTAAAGGAAGTTCTGAATGAAGAAATGACCACAAAACATTCAGATGGTCGGGAAGAAAATCATACAATACTTACAGATGCTATATCGCGTAGAGACAATGACATTATGAGAGCAGTGTTAAAAATCTCTGAGGAAAATGGTATTTTGAAAGATATTCTAAAAAAGAGAATAACGATAAAACATTCAAATGGCAAGGAAATGACTTACACCCCATTTACCTATGCTGAAGTACGTAAAAATAGTGAAGCTGTAGAAGAAATCTTAAAATTCTCCGGAGAACTTGTTAATAGGAGAGCAACCCAGCAGTCCACTGTTGTAACAGCCAAAACTACTACAGCTAGAAGTGAAAAAGTGCTTCAAGATACTATCGGTAATATCGAGACACCGGCTAACGCATATGAAAATAGTAATAAAAGTAGTCTTGAAGAATCTATAGAACATGAATATCTTGAGCCATGCGAAAATAGTAATGAAAGTAATACAATAGCTATAGAGCACATCGCTGCTTCAATAGAAAAGCTTGATAATACTGGAATATGCAAAAAAAATGAAACTGCTGTAACAGAAACTGACATACAAGAACCAAATGCTTCCAACAGCCTTTCTTCTGCTGCATGTTTTGATAATGGATCTAGCAAAGAAAATACTGCAGACAAAAAAGAAAAACCATCAATGCAACAAAGACGAGCAATCTTGGCTGGTAGTGTTGGTGCGGCATTACTAGTCAGTAGTATCATAGCTTATTTATTGAAAATGTATGCTATAGCGGTGATTGGGGGAATAGTTGGATTAGCTTGTGTGAGTTATGCGTTGTATAATGCTCTAAAGCCTGGCACAAAGCTAGAAAAAGTGGAAGATGTAGAACGAATAGATGAAAAACCTCTTCCTAGTTTGTGAAGAAAATGCTCTATCGAAGCCAATATATTTACCATTATTAATAACAAATAAATATTTAAAAATTTCTTGACTTCCGCCAAAATAGATGGCTTTATACCAATACTACTAAGAAAACAGTAGTAAACATTAAAAAAAATTGAAGCGTTAATTAGTGAGGATTTTTATATGAGTAATAACAACAATAACCGAGAATCAGTGTTAGCACGACTACTATCAAAGACCCCTGAGCAGCTAAAACTATACTGCAAACTGCTCGATAATGAGAAAAGACAAGATCTTTATCAAAAGGTGCTGAAGGAAATGCGTAAAAACCCAGAAGTGAGTCAGTTGAAGAAGCTGAACGAAATAGCTGCTGTTATAGAAGAGGCCATTGAAGAGGGAAGAAAGTGAGGTTGTTAATTAATATATATAAGATATTAGCATAATTATGAATGCCCTCATGAGAGAGAATGAGCAGTGCATATAGGAATTTATAAGGGTTTTGCAGTTAATAAAAAAATAATGTTTGTGTCTGTAGAATGTAATAGTTTTATTAATTTAGTGAGGTCATTATGACAAAAAAATATGTTAAAAAAAAGGATAATGTTAAAGAAACGTCTGATCAAAGTACAAAATATCTAAATGGCAAACCCATAGATACTAGTATTGCAGGCAAAACACCTTTACATTTAGCTGCTGAAAAAGGTAATTTGTATCTAACCGCACGTCTTCTTCTAAGTGAAGGAGCTGACTTAAATGCTCAAGATGAAGAGGGTTGGACTCCTTTGCATTATGCTGCCTCTTCAGGAAACATTGGTGTAGTAAAATTTCTAGTAGATAAAGGTGCTGATCTTAGTATTACTGATTATCACCACAAAGAAGGTACACCTATGTTTTATGCGTTTCAAAATGGTCATACTGATATGTGTAACATCATAGAAAAGTATTTAGTAGATAAGAAAGATGTTAAGAATGATGAAGGGAATACGCCTTTGCATTTAGCTGTGGAAGAAGGTAATCTTGAAACAGTTAAACATCTTGTAGAAAAAGGGTGCTGGTATTAATGCTGTTAATAGGTATGGATATACTCCTTTGTATATTGCTGCTTATAAAGGTAGCACAGATATAGCTGTATATCTTGTAGAGAAAGGGGCTAATGTTAGTGATAACATTCTACATGAAGCAAGTAACTTAGATATAGTAAGACATTTTATAGCAAAAGGAGCAAATATTAATGCTACTAAAGAAAATGGTGAAACATTTCTGCATATAGCTGCTATAGACGGTAAGTTAGAAATAGTTCAATATCTAGTGGAAGAAAAAACTTCAACATAAATGCAGCAAACATGAAGGGTAATACTGTTCTGCATCACGCTGCTCATGGTGGTTGTGAGAAAACAGCTAGATATCTAGTAGAAAAAGGAGCAAACGTGAAAGCAACTAATAGACATGGGATAACACCCTTGCATATAGCTGCTTTTTGTGGGTACTCATATGTGGTAGAAAATCTTATATAGCTAACCGAAGTAAGATTTCCCCGAGAGCTGAAAGACAAAATCAATAGCCAAATTAATATTGTGCCAAAAGCTTGGCAGCACTTTTCTTATGGCATGCTTAATGGCAAACCAGAACTTCTCAATCGGATTTAAATCCGGTGAGTATGGCGGCAAGAACAAAATTTTACACCCAACATTTTCTATCAAATTTTTCGTTCTTGCAGATTTATGAAAGCTTGCATTATCGAGAACAATAGTCTGCCCAGGTTTTAATATAGGAACAAGTATATTTTCTACATAAGCATCAAAAATCTCGCTGTTGCAGTAGCCTTCAATTACCCAGGAAGCTTTAACTTTTCCTTTATTTAGTGCTCCAATTATGCTTACCCTCTTTCTTTTAAACCCTGGTTTATCGGCAAATAACCTCTTGCCTTTTCGAGACCACCCATATTCATAAAATCTGTTGTCTTCTACTCCAGACTCATCTATGAATATCAAGTTTTCTTTTTCTATTCCTTCTATTTTTTTTATGAACTCCTTGCGTTTCTCTTCATTCCTTTCCTGATAAAGAAAAGTTTTTTTATATGTATAGTTTACTTTTTTAAAATAATTGTAGACTGTGTCTTTGCACATGTTGCCAAATTTTTCAATTATTTTTTCAACCGTAATATCTCGGTTTTCATCCAGAAATTTGACAAAGCCATCTAAGTCTTTAATTTTATGACTATGTCCCTTTTGGTAGCCTGAAGACGGTTTTATACTTCCTGTTTCTTCTCTTCTTTTCCTCCACCAGTATATAGTTTTTCTATCAATTTTGAACATCTTGCTTACTTCTTCCATAGTCATTTTTTTCTCGTCTACCACTTTTAAAACTCGTTACCTCAGGTCCTCACTATATGGCTTTGCCATCATTCTACCTTAATTAAATCAGTATTATACCTTTTTACACTCCTTTGAGGAAACCTTATTTCGGTTAGCTATAGAAGATGGTGCCGACAAGAATGCCATTAGTAGCAATGGTTGTACGCTAGCACATTATGCAGCTATAGGCGATGAGTCTGGTATGTCATGTGTCCTTGAATATCTAGTAGAAGAAGAAGGAGTAAATTTTAATGTCACTGATAATCTAGGTAGTACACCACTACATTGGGCAGCTTATTGGTGTAATAGTGAAGTAGTAGAGTATCTTGTGGAGAAGCAAAACGTGGATATAAATGTAACTGACAATGAGGGCAGAACACCTCTACATTGGGCTGCTTACCACGCCAACGTTGATTTAGTAAAATACTTCATAGAGAGAGGAGCTGAAATTAAGGCCACTAAGAAATATGGGAATACACCATTACATTATGCCCTTAATGGTCGATGGAATGAGGATTATTTAGAGGTAGTTAAATACATAGCAGGAACAAGAAAATTAACTATTCCCAAAAATGTTGAAAACGTTGAAAAGGACAGCTTGGACATCATCAAATATGATTTTTACTGAAGTCTTACTCTCTTACGGTAGTGCAAGGTAGCTTTAATAGAATCTTAGATTAAAGAGTATATCTTTGTCTCAAAATGTTTTAAAGAGACATGACTACTGACACAAAGTTAACAGACTACGAAGTAGGGAAAAAATTAAAACATGAGAGGGAAAAGAAAAGATATACTCAGGCAGGTCTAGGAAGTAAAGTCGGAGTATTAGAGAAGCAAATGTCCAGATATGAGCGAGGGGAAAATCCGATTTCAATCATTATATTCTGTATGATAGTAGTGGAACTAATGATTGATATGGCAAAACTACTGCCTGAGTCGACGATATCAGAGAAAATTGAAGGTAAAGTAGAAAAAACATTAAATCTAGTTAGAGAATGTAAAAAATTTAGGAACCAGGAATTATGTAAGATAGCCTCTGCATTAAATAAATCTATCCAGATGGGGGAAGAAGAAGGTAAAAAAGCAGGAAAGATTAAAGTAGCAAAGAATCTACTTAAAGCGGGTATTTCCCTTGATATCATCCTCCAAACAACAGGCTTGTCTAAAGATGAACTTAAGAAACATGATAAAACAGAGATAGTTAATTTTATAGCCTATAAAACAGGGGAAAATATGAAAGACTGGAGGCTAGCAAGGGGACGTTCTCAGGAGGATTTAGGAAATGAAGTCGGTTTAACAGGTGGTCAAATACGACGCTATGAGCAAGGAACCCATATTATGACAATAGGAAAACTATGTAACGCAGCAGACAAATTATCAACGCACGCTAAAACTCTACTGCCGAAAATTAGTGAACTAATAGAAAAAGGCAATGTTGAAATTGAAAGAAGTAATGAGGATAAAGAAGGAGAAAATGGAGTACTAGATTTAGTGAGAGAGTATAATAAAATTGAGGATGAAGAAATACGTGATAAATTTTATTCATTAATTATGTCAGTATCTAAAAGAATACAGATTGATAAAGAAAAGGGTAAAAAAATAGGGAGAACAGAAATGGCAAAAAATCTACTTGAAGTGGGTATTCCTACCAATGTAATATGTCAAGTGACTGGCCTACACAATCTTGAAGCTATAAGACAATTTCCTTAGAAAATCTCTTAAACTATTAATTCAATATCACCATCTGTCCTTACTATGGACAACAGCTTACTGTTTCTTTGAAACTTGAGACTCCTCTTATTTTCATCAAGTTTTGTCAAAGGACCGATTTTTCCATTAGATTGAATCATTGCTTCAGAACGCATCAATTTTTCAGACCTTTCAAAATATCCCTGTTCAATAGCATCGTATACTGAATACCCACCAAATGAGCAATTCTTACCTAATTCTTCTTCACAATTTTTGAACTTTTCCAGTATTTCCTTTTTATTACTCACTTCTACTATTATTTTATCTTGCTTGCCAGGGTATAAATTAACTTCTAATTCCCCTAAACTAGTATAGAAAGTTAACACTATATTACTATTGTCCGCAAGATCAGTGTAATGCCTTATGCCTTTTTGCGTTATAATTTCTACCTCACTTTTACCGATCCTTATTATATCTCTTCCGTATTCTATTTCTCCTTGAACTAACCCTAAATTCCTTGCCCCATCTGTAATCTTCGCAACATCTATTTTGCTGTTCTCAGAATATTCTAAGTAAAAAGTAGAGTTATCTATTTTTGCATTTTTTACTTTACCATTAGCTGCACTTTTAACAAATTCCATAAACTCTAAAGTATTCTTGACATATTCTTCATGAGCTTTTTTCATATTAGTTTTGTGATCTTTAAATTCTGACTTCAGCGTATTGATTACATCTATACTACTTAAGTTATGCAACACTGCTCCTTTTGATACCAATTTACATACTATACCACTAGCAACTTCTATATCATTTTCAACTTTAGAACTCTTTTTTAATGTACTAATTTTTTTCATTACATAATCTGTAAAATTATATGTATCTTGGTACATCATTTCACCTGGATGAATAAGAAAATTAAATCTTACTCCAGACTCTATAGCTTCGGTTACTACTTGTTCTAGCTGGTTCATGTCTTGAGCTCCATCTACTTCATGTAAAAACCATTTCAATTTCTTTTGCTGGTTTAATATTAAATTATCCCATAGGGTCCTGGATTTGGGGAAACATTTTTTCCTGTTATAGTCTAGCTCTTCTAGGTCAGTTGCTCCTGCTTTCAAAAGTAAATCTTCTACTTCAGCAGCAGCTTTAGAAAAAGAAAAAATACCTCTGGCATTTTGCAACACTATTGATTTTCCTTCTTCATCATGAAAATTTAAAACCACTTTTAGATCTTGGTCACCCTCATGTTTATCCAAAAACTCTTTTAGATTTTTAACGGTTTTAGCAATGAGATCATCATCTTCATTTTCACTCCAATTGTCATTAATATGGGAACACCTGTATATTATACCACGTAATTCTTCATCTAACCTCTTTTGATTGTCATCTGGAAAGTGTCTTTTAACATGGTATTGATGATTATCAATTGCAACTTGTAGTGGGGTTTTCCTTGTATCATCAAATACATCGTACTTAGTTCCATTCTGTAGGAACGATTCTATACTGCTGCTATAACCAAGGCTAGCAGCATAATGCAAAGGTGTTTTCCCTTCAATATCCCGTGCATTAGGATCAGCTCCTGCGTCTATAAGGTAACCTATACCATAACCGCTAGACCCAACAGCAGCATAATGTAAGAGTGTCTGTCCTCTATCATTCTTTGCATTAGGATCAGCTCCTGCTTCTATGAGTAAACACGCAGCAGATACATATTCTTCGGCTAACCTCCCTCCATATTCTGCAGCCATACTTACCATTGCATGCAATACTGTCAATCCAGATTCTCCTCTTTTAAGGTTAAGAACAGTTTCTAGATCGTCCTTATTTCTTTCTAAAAAATCTCTGAACTTTTGAACTATAGCTATAACTACCCCTACCACCAGTATCTGGATGTCCACTAAGAATATTTAATAATTTTTTATTTAACTTCTTTTGATTTTCTGTTAAACCAGATTCATCACAAAACCATGCATGCATTAAATTAGTAGTATATGAACCTTCAGCAGAATCTATCAAAGTATCAATACTACGTGTGGAGAAGCATTCTCCGATCAAGTTAAGCTTATTATCCTCTAGAGACCACTTCTTTTCTTCTAGCCAATCTTGCCACTCGCTCAATTTTTCCGACAAGCTCAAACCTTCCCATTTTAGCTGCTTTTTGAATTCTTCCCATTCTAGCTGTTCCTCCCCTCCCTCGAGTTCTAGCCGTTTTTCCCATATTTTCATCTTTAGGTATTCTTCAAAATTTAGTGGCTGTTTTTTGAATTCTTCCCACTATAGCTGGTTCTTCAATCCTTGCCGCTCTAGCCGTTCTTCGAATCCTTTCAGCTTTAGGAGTATCTTAAATTCTTTCCATTCGCTCAATTTTTCCGACAAGTTCAAACTTTCCCATGTTAGCTGTTTTTTGAATTCTTCCCATTCTAGCTGTTCTTCCCGGTTTAGCCGTTTTAGCCGTTTCTCCATTCTTAACTGTGTTTCCCATTCTAAACATTTTCCCTGTTCTTCCCCTTTTTCCTGTTCTAAACCATTTTTCGTCCCCTGGATTTGTTTCAAAAGCCTGCTTAGACTCAATGTCTTCATTTGACATGGTTTCCCTCTGATCCATCAAAAATATTATGTATAATACGTAGCACAAATAAAAGATAATGCAAGAATAATTTTTCTAACTTTAGTATTTTTTAGAGAATTTATATTTTTTTCTTTCTATACCCATTTTACTTCAATAAACTTCACTGACATTGGTACGCTTTCTTTTGAATTTGCTACATGGATTTCTTTTACCTATTTACTCTATAAATGGTTGTGCAACAAAGCTGAATTTACATAAACAAAATCTTTGGTTTACTTTTATTATAGGAATAGTTAATTTAAAGGACGGTTCGTAAGAAATTTATGGAAGGGCAATATCTATGAAAAGATTTAATCTCAGCAAAATCAGAGACAATTATATAGGGTTTAAAGTACAAACTAGGAGTTTATTAATCTTATCACTTTTGATACTAAATAGTAGTTTCACATATGCTGACAGAACAGTTATATCTTCATGTGATAAAGTACCTTCAGGTTATAATGGTAAGGTTTTTAGGATTAAGACTGATTACCCAACTGAAATTAGTAATGCAAAAAAACCCGTGGGAATATATATCATTTAAAGAGGAACCACAAAAATACGCTTACACAATTTTAAAATACATATATGACGGAAATATTAACTGTGATTTTGATTTACATTGTAATAAGGTCGCTAATTGGTATCATGCACCATGGATGCATTATGGGATAACTGGTAGAGAATTTGTTAATGGTTTAACAAGAGAAAGATCCTTTAAGTCTGGTGAATTACACAGCAATCAAAAATCTATGCTACAGAATTGGGCAATTTCTATTGTTAATGAGCGAGGAGCTTATACATATGGACGGGTATGGCAAGATATAAACAATCCTGATATTACTAAAGGTAAATTCTTAGATGGTACAGTAAGTGCAAAATTAGTATTTACAGAAGCAACACAGAACGATATTCCAACTCTTAAAAACAGTATCTCTTGGACTAGCTATATTAATCAATCTGAAAAAGGAACTCCAAAGGTATTTAAGCAACTGAGATTATTTCAAATTGACTTTTTAGTCAAAGATAAGAGATCAGAAGAAACAGGATGGGTTGCAGGTACATTTATTTATGATTGTACTATAAATAATAAAAATCCGTGGTTTAATATGAAATTGATGGGTGTTGCTTGGGGTAATGACTCTAATTACTTTACATCAGATTATGCAATCGGGGAAAGATTATTAGAATGTTGGATAAATCCCGATGTGATGAAAAGTTCTTTAGGATATTTAGGTAGACTTAATGGTCCAATAGATAATAAAAAATCTTCATGTTTGTCATGCCATAGTACAGCACAACATCCTGAGAAATCTTCATCAGTACCACCAGAGCATGCAAAGGAACAAGAAATAAAACATTGGTTTAGGAATCTAAAGGAAGAATCATTTGATGATGGAGCATTTAATTTTGATTATTCCAAGCAGTTAAGCCATAGCATTAGAAACTACTATAGTGCTAAAAAAGAAAATGATCCTATTGGGTGTAATGCCTTTAATTATAAAGATATCACTCAAACTCCAATCAACTAATACAGTTTATGGCTTATTTATAATGGTCTTTTAAACGTGTGAGGGTGAAACTGTCAGATGGAAAACACAACAAGGCAATATCTTCTTGTGGATAGAATACCTTTGAAAGAAACACCTAACTTTAGCGTCACAAAAATTTTAATTATTTACTTTCTCCAAAAATAGTACCTACCTTTGCGAGAACACGTTGCGTAAAAATAGGGTTGTGAAAATAAAAACGTAAAATTTTTGCAACAAAGTTAGGCGAGTTAGTTCTTATGTAAATTTGGCAAAAATAAGCCAATATAGCTGGTTTTGCGGTATAGTAGAACTATTATATAGAAAAGTTCACACGGAACAAGCGGTAGACCATGCCATTCCAAGAAAAACACTTCTCACCGCCCCTTGGTTTTGAACGCTGGAAATGGTTATTTTACTTGAGATCTTAATAATATATTTTGCTAAATTAATAATAATTCATTTGGAAATGATAAAAAATCAGAATAAATTTATAGTAAAAATAGACCTTTTTTGGTATCTAATAGGAGCATGGTAGAGAAAGTGTATCTGTTAGTAATACAGCCAAAATACAACTTAAAAAGCTTAAGTAATCCATTTTTTGCTTTGCACTGTATAGGAGATCAAAAAAACAGCCAAATCACACTATATTTAACCTATTTTTATCCTAACAACTTTGCTGTGTAGCCATTTTCTACGAGCCACTAAGTAGATACTAATTATCTTCGTATAGAACTATGATCCAGTTGATTATATACCTGAAGAGTTTCTGGAAGAGATATAAGAGTATTCGGGAGTTCTGCATCATTATTAAATATAGCATAAGACAAAACTATCTCGTTTCCATCAGTAACACGCTTATACCCTTTCTGACTCATATACCCTGCTAACTGTTCTTCTGCTTCATCTCCCTTCCGTTGTACTTCTCCTTCATTACGAGCAAATTTCAATTCTTCCCCAATGGGATGAGTATTTTGACCGTGCTCTATAGGTCTTAATAACAGAAGATCTAACTTCCTTCCTCTTCCTACTTGGTATTCAATGAGTACTCTAGCCGGATTATCACAGGCATAAAATATCCCATGCAATATAGAATGAAACCTGGCCTCACTATTCACATTTATTGCATTCTTTAATGGAGTTAGTACTCTAGAAATGGCTTCAAATAGTTCATTATGCCTATCTATACTTTGCCAATCATTTTCCATAACTGTATTAGAGATATCATGTACATCTCTAGCACTAAATACTTGTATAAGTTGACCAGCAAAAGTACCTCTATTTCTCAGATAACTATAAGGTGATTGAAATAGTCTTACATCAACAATTATGCCTAGATTATCCTCAGCTCTTCTATCAGGATTTAGCTCACACATTACTTCATAAACTCTAGCATTTGGCCACCGTGATAAATCTAACTCTATATCTGGAAATTGATGGCGTAATATATGATGAAGATGAAATACAATAACTCTCTCCTGTTTCATAAAAGATGCACGCAAAACCATAGTTAAAGCACGATCTCCAACATTTACCTGTGCAATTTTTCCTCGTGGACCTAGCATCTTATCATTATCATGATAGTGAAATAAATACTTAGTCACATTTATTCTACTTCCGCTGATTGATACAGTATCTTTTGCAAATGCAGCACTTCCAAAAGTAAAACCACCCATATAAGAAAATATCCTATCACTGCCACTTCTAGCACCTGGTACTGCAGGCACACCAAAAGATGGATAAAGTAGATAATTTCTAACATTTTCTTCAACTTCAACGTCTCCTTCTACTACAGCTTCAAACAATCTTTCTACTAAAGAGAATCCTCTCTCCAAAAAATTTTCTACACTAGTCATAAAGCTCTGCTGTTGTAGATCAAAATTCAATCCAACACAGACGGCATTTTCTGATGAAGTATGGATAGAGATAGATGAAATAGGACATCTTCTAACATAACTTTTAGCTTGTTCCAATGCTCTATCAGCGTATTTATCTCTAGTAGTTCCGGCCTTAAGTTCAATAATAATGGGCACAGAATCTGTCAATCTTTCTTGACCACGTATAAGAAAAGTGATATCTGCATATCCTCCTCCTACAAATAGTTCAAGATAAATATTAGCTGTATGCTGATACCTAAAATTCATTAAAAAGCCTGCTAAAAACCCATGATAATCTGACTCTTTACCATAAAAACTCAATGTATTTCTATATCTATTATAGATATTCAAAATATACCGAAGAACCTGTCCCGTTAAACGCTCTACATTGTCTGTATTATTACTCACAAGTCCTGCTAAATTTGGTAAGTTGTTTTGCTCAATATGAGGAGTAATGATTTGGAATCCATTATCTCTATTTCCTGTATCACGTCCATTAAATGTACTACCCTTATTTTCACATACTGTCGGTTCTTCATCATTCTGCCTCCATACATACACCTTGTACTCTACAAAAAATCAAATTTTCTTGTAATTGTTGGTTTTGTTCAATAAGTTCCCTCTCCACTTCTTGCTTTTCCCATTCACTAAACCTTGAACCAGTACTATTCCACCTATCAGCAATGGTGAAACATTTAACTATTCTTCTGCCTTGCTCATTAGCTTCATCAGTAAGAACAGCAACCTTTAGGTTTCCTTTCTCATCATAATTATCAAAACGAAAATAAACCCTTTCATTGTTTAAAATATCAGCATCAAATGCAGTGGCAAACATGCCGAAAAAGAATGCGGGAAAGAAACGATCTTTACCTACGGAATGTAAGAAAGATGGGCATTGATCTAAAAAAGATTCAAATCTTTTAATAAAATCATGGCAATCAATACAATCATCGCAATTTTCATCACTACATTCTCCACTTAACAGACTTCTAATTAATCCGATATTTTCGTCATTGTTATCCATAAAACACCTCTATTTACTGTGACCAGAAAAACCACTAACACCAGGAGCTCCCAGTATGGACTGCGGATCACCAGAGCCCCCAAGATCACTATCACCTTGAGAAGGTAAAGGTGCCTTCCCTAATTCAGAAAACAACTCCTCTGCAAATATGCCATAATTAATACCTTCTTTCATACCTTCCCTGCCAACTAATCTTAAATTTTCGATTATGCAGCCTTTAAAAGATGTAAAATCTCCAGGTGAGTAACACTTTTTAGCAAACAATAAAATTTCTAATATTTCTTCTTTCTTCCGAGAATCACCTTTGTTATCATGTTTCCAATCAACAACTAATGCTGCAAGGGTATCTTGTATTGACATATCGGAAATAACAGAGGCTTTCTTATGCGGATTAAAGCGATCACACTTCCAAAGATGCATTATAATCTTTCTGGTTTCTAACTCAGGATTTTTTAACATGACCTTTGAAATAGAAAAAAGGAGAAGTGAATAATTCAGATTTGAAAGTATTTTATTTGCTGGTATTGCGACTTGTTTTAGAGCCCAATTCTCAACGATGTCTTCAACTGTATCAAGAAAACCCCAGTGTATCAATGGGTTAAGCAGTGAGTATATTCCCTCATCTTTCTGTGATAATTTATCTAACAGAGCATTTTTATCACCTGTATTACGCACACAAAAATCTAGAATGGCAGCACTATTTTGGTTAGATTGGGCAGAGGATAGAAAAATAATTGTTTCAGTAATTTTCTTATCTTTATCTTCTTTTTTTAAATAATTATAAAAATATTCTACTCCTTCGCTCCACTTAAATTTTACAGCTCTCTCAAAACCATCTACCGCATTATCATGTTGCTCTAATTCTCCAGATTCTTTATTGATCCAAAAACTGAATACAGGATCCTGACTCTTCATGTAGTCTAGTAACGAGTCTCTCATGTATCTATCAGTTATGGGATTGCCTTCACTATCAACTGCATCAGAAGGAAAACTATCTTTGTAAGATGCAAATTGTTCTTGAAAGAGAGGATGAATTTTATCTACCAGACAATACCTACATGCCATGTCATATCTGGAAAGTGGGTTATCTATTCCACCTGCTTCTTCTTCAGTAAACCTCTGTCCTAAAATTGTGCTGTTCAATCTTGTACCTGACCAACAACTTTCATTGCGAAATATGTTACATAAGAATTGTAGCTTACCCTCTTCGAGATATTCTACCTGCCTAATGTAAGTTTTCACCCATCTTTCAATAGCTAAACGCCTTCCAGCAGCAATTTTAGAATCTGTATGTTCAACAACATTTTGTAACTTATTAAGTATTGTAGCATGACGATCTGTCTTCCTTGGCATTTTACCCCCTATATAAAAATATTTACTGCATTATACAAAAGTTAGAATCAAATAGCAACACTAAAATTATCAAGGATAAGAAAATTTTATGAAAAACATTTTTTATATTTAAATATCATCTATTTTGCGATTAACTGATGCATAGAGTTAGTGAGAAAATCAAATAGGCCATAGTGAGAATAGCAGAAGAGTTAGATGTAGGCTTTAGTATATTAGACTAATGGATAAAGAAGTATAATAAGTTGAAAAGAGTTCTAAGAGAGTTACAGTACTTAGGCTCTTTCTTTAAGTTTTGAAATTTCAGCTTTAGAAAGACCGGTAGACTCAGCTATTAAGTCAACAGATGCACCTGCTTTAAGTAAGTTTTTTGCAACTTCAATTTTACCTTCAATTTTACCTTCAATTTTACCTTCAATTTTACCTTTTTGATGGCCGATTAGAATGCCTTTTTCTTCTCCAACCCTAACACCTTCATCAAATTTTTGAGCAAAAGCAGCCACTTCATCCATTAGACGTTTTTTCCTTTGCTCATATGCCAGTAACTCTTCTTCTGACCAATTAAACTTATTCATCTCTTCATAAGCTCGTTTTATTATTAGATCACTACCAACTATCTTATCTAGATCCTCTTCCCTTGTTTCTCCTGCATAGCGAAAAAAGTAACACCATTTTTCTACTATATTTTCTAGTTGGTCTTCTTTTGTCTTTGTAAATTTTGGTAGTTCTATGAATACGAAGTAAAAATCCTTTAAGTCATGTTCAAAGCTATTTTGATCTAAAATGACATGATTAGATTTGTACTCAGCCTTATCTGAAAAAATAATACAATCAGCAACGGCAATAAATATAATTTCCTTGAGGTTATGATAATCATCACCTTGATCAGCTTGACTTGAGTAAGCTTTAGCTGCATAGTATTGGGCACGCTTTTCGAAGCCTTTGGTCTTAGTGAATTGCATTTCTATAATATATCTTGAACCTTGAGAGTCTTTACAAAGAACATCGACAATACTCTGCTTTTTAGCGGCAATTTCAGGGTCTAAAATGGTAGCTAAGAATTCAACATCGTGAATAGCAGCTAAGCCAGTAAAGCCTAAAATATCGTTCAAGAAATGAATGAGGATATCTTTATTCTTCTCAGTGCCAAATATTCTTTTGAAGGCATAATCGTTGCGTGCATCAAGAAATTTAGATAAAGCCATAGGAAATAGACTTAAAAAGCATTAATAATTATATACAATTCTGAAGAAATATTCAACTTCTTTATTTTTAGTTAAGTTTTGAATGCATTGATGAAAAAAATGTCTCCCATAGATGGCCCCTAGAATGCTATTACGCATCTTAAACGTCCTTTTGTACATCTTTTTACAACCCCCTCATAAAGCGCCTAAAAACCCCAGCAAATGGATGCGATGAGTTTGAAGCTGTAGGAGACATCAAAGATACCCTTTTTAACGCTTTTTGGTGCAAGAGGCTAATCCCCATAAAAGTACGAGCGCTCAATTACGATTATCGTATTGTAAAATATTCGAAAGATAATATCAATATTTTTGATAGTAAAATTTATATTAAAGTTATAATATACACAGAAGCTCTGTATGACTTAATAGCGTGGACATTGAATTATATTAGTTTTTGGTAGGTCTATTGGGTATGCTAGTAAAATTTCTATCTCAAACTTCCAAGCGGCTAAAGGAGCATTGTACATTATTAAGCAGTGAGGAAAAACAAAGTCTGTATAACGAAGTACTAAATGAAGTTAAAAATACACCTAGGGATTCAAGGGAAGGTATAGACCAGCTAAAGAAGTTGAGTAAAGTGGCTGTTGCAATAGAAGAAACTATTGATCTAGAGAAGTTTAATGATGACCATCCATTAAGAGAAATTAGTATTGCCTATGTTTCTGAAGGAGCTACAAACTATTTATTTAGCCTTAGTGATTCATCAGAACTTTATGATTTGGAAGAGAATAGAGAAAAAGCAATTTATCAGGCAATAAAATCAAATGATAGGGAGTTAGTAAAACATTTGCTAATGGTGCTTACATCAGGTGACATTAAGATTGAATTTTTTAAGGAATTAGAGGTGTTACTGTCAGAAGCATATGAAGAATTAAAGGAGAACTTATCGCAGGATATGAAAAATTATCTAGAAAAAAATATAAGTTTAAAACGTTTTGTGTGTAATAATGTTGACGTATTAATAGCAAAGCCTGTTGATATAAGAGCAATGATAAACCTATTTATAGTTCAATCTGGAGTAAATTATAAAATAGATGAGTTATTGCTAATTAAAATAGCAGGAGCTCTAGAAGAAGGGGAATTACGCTTACAAATAAATCAGATGATAGAATTGCTAATGAGACAAGAAAGATTTGTAGAATTAGAATATAAAGTAAGAAGGTTAAAATCAGAACTAGCAAGTGGAGAGAGCAAATATTCAGATGAGGTTATGAAGTTTATTATAGAGGAACGAGAAAGAGAGATGAGAGGGGTTGAGGACAAAAGCGACCAAATAATAAGCGAAAGGGAGAAATTATTATCGAGGTTAAGCAATAATTCTAATAGAAGACATTAGTATGGGAGGGCTGTGTAGCACCCTAGACTACAAAGTAGGACAAAAAGTAAGAAGTTGTAGGTTAGCAAAGGGATATACTCAAAAGGATTTAGCAAAAAAAGTCGGAATAAAATATTGGCTGATACTCCAGTACGAAAAAGGGAACCGTAAAATTCCAATTAAGAAATTATATGCCATAGCAGAAGCATTATCGACAAGTGCTAGAGTTCTAGTTTCTGAACAAACAGTATCAAATGAAAAAAGGTATGAGGGAGAAGAGATATTAAATCTAGTAAGAAGACATAAAGAAATTAAGGATCAAGAATTACGCGAGATATTTTATTTATTAACCAAATTCATCTGTATTAGTGAGGAAAGAAGCGGAAAAGCGGTGAAAATAGAAGTAGCAAGGGGTTTAGTTAAAGAAGGAGTTTCTGTTGATGTTATCTCTCGAACAACCAATTTATCTATTGGTGAATATGAAGAGAAGAAGATTTCTATTCCGTATAAAGTAGGGCAAAGGATAAAAGAGTGGAGGTTGAGACGAGAGTATACCCAAGAAGATTTAGCAAACAAAGTCGGCATAACAAATCAAAGGATATACGAATATGAACAAGGGCGAGCTGCCGTTTCACTTGAAATGTTAGATGAAATAGCAAAGGTATTATCAATCAGTATCATAGATCTACTTCCCGAATCAACAGAAGATGAGAATAGCGAAGTTGGGTTATCAAATTTGATAGAAGAATACAAAAAGATAGAGAGTCAGGAGTTACGAGATGTGCTGATCAAATCTTTGTTTGAAGGCATACATGTTTGTAATGAAAAGATTAGAGAAGCAAAGAAGGTTGAAGTTGCAAGGAATTTAATCAAAGAAGGAATTTCTGTTGATATTATCTTACAAACGACTGGCCATAAGTTTTAAGTAAGATATTAATATCTTTTATATTTTCATAAAAAAATAAACAAAAAAAAATTGAAAAATTGATTTGACTTCACCCGAAAGCTATGGCTTTATGCCAATACTGCTAAAAAAATAGCAGTAAACATTTAAAAATAATTTATTATTAGTGAAGGATATATTATATGAATAATAACAATAAAAGTAAAGATCGTAGAGAAGAAATAGAGTTCAGAGCATTGGTAAGCAAAGGACATGCTTTACTAGATCGTGAAATAATAGAAACGTTTCTGAGTGGAGCGCATGATGGGGTCGAAGCTAGCATTATTGCTGAAAGGCTAATGGATCGTTTTAAAGGAATAGGAAGGATTTCAAGTCTGGAAATAGATGACCTGAAAACTATAGAAGGGGTAACCGACTCTACAGTTACAGCAATTTTATGTCTTAAGGAAGCTTTAAAGAGGGTGCCGAGAGAAGAGTTAAAGAAAGGACCAGTAATAGGTGGTAACTTAGAAAAGCTCGTAGAATATTTAAAGGCATGTATAGGGCATTTAGAAAAGGAATGTACAATAATAATATATTTGGATCAAAAGTTCCATTTAATAGGGGAAACAGTGTATGTTGGTAAAAAGGATAGTGTACCTATTTGCATACATGAAGTGGCAAGAAAAGCAATAATAGAAAAAGCAAAGTTAATGATAATGTCGCACAACCACCCATGCGGAAGTTTAAGGCCATCTGACGAGGATCTAGCTGTAACTAAAAAATTGGCTGAAGCCTGTAAGACTATAGAGATTAGGTTATATGACCACATTATCGTTACAAGTAAAAGCTATCTTAGTCTGAAGAAAGAAGGACTGTTATAGTCCGAAAAG
>JARUHQ010000084.1:12500-26819 GCA_029955515.1 Chrysomela aeneicollis | reverse complement strand
AATTTGTTCAAAGTAAACGTGCCGGCCCACCTCGACACTCAGTGAAGAGCACCGCGGCGGGATTGAGTTGGGCCGCCCTTGCGAGCTAAGCCCACCGGCAGGACGTCCCGCGGCACGCCAGTTGACACCGCGTACGATGAACCAGCGGCGCGGGACACAGATTCGACTACGAGCTTTTTAACCGCAACAACTTTAATATACGCTATTGGAGCTGGAATTACCGCGGCTGCTGGCACCAGACTTGCCCTCCAATTGATCCTCGTTAAAGGGTTTAGAGTGTACTCATTCCGATTACGGGGCCTCGGATGAGTCCCGTATCGTTATTTTTCGTCACTACCTCCCCGTGCCGGGAGTGGGTAATTTGCGCGCCTGCTGCCTTCCTTGGATGTGGTAGCCGTTTCTCAGGCTCCCTCTCCGGAATCGAACCCTGATTCCCCGTTACCCGTTACAACCATGGTAGGCGCAGAACCTACCATCGACAGTTGATAAGGCAGACATTTGAAAGATGCGTCGCCGGTGCGAGACCGTGCGATCAGCGTAAAGTTATTCAGAGTCACCAAGTTGTACGATGACGAGCGAACCCGCCACCGATTGGTTTTGATCTAATAAAAGCGCTCCTTCCGTCTCCGGTCGGAGCTCTGTTTGCATGTATTAGCTCTAGAATTACCACAGTTATCCAAGTAAATGTGGGTACGATCTAAGGAACCATAACTGATTTAATGAGCCTTTCGCGGTTTCACCTTAATTTGGCTTGTACTGAGACATGCATGGCTTAATCTTTGAGACAAGCATATGACTACTGGCAGGATCAACCAGGGAGCTGTTCTACGTATAACGAATATAGTAGACCAGTCTCCGTTGCTGCGTTGTAGTAGTAGTAACAGAGACACAGCCGTATATATTCACGTGCGTGTTTCGAGTTGCGTCAGACCGAAGATAAACTTCGGAAACGCCACGCTCGACGGAAATAGCTGTTTTCGTGTGTGCATTACTACGACATCACACTATCATCGGATCGACAGAGACTGCAATGTACAGAACCGCGCTACCGCTGTCAGCATCTCGGACGAGAAACAACACGACAGCGCTTGAATTCCATATATCCGCCCCGTTTTCGTCGACCGATAAAAAATTTCGAACATTCTCTCGACCCTTCGCTAGATTGAAAGCGACACGGTGTTCTCGAAAGAATCGTTACGTTTAATTTTATTCTCGCTCGGACAGAGGTGAGTTATCGCTTGTTATATTTTTGTGACTTGATTGTCACGTTTTTTTGGTTGATCGCATGAGGACCGCTCGCGCTAAGCACTTGCTGCATCCGCGATCTCGCTGTGATAGATGTTTATTCGTCTCGAATCGAAGCTAGTGCGACAACAACGAAGAGGCCATCATCATCCTAGCACGAAGACGTAAAATAAACAAACCGGGACAACTTTAGACATCCAACACGTACGCACTATGGGAATTGGACAGTCTCAAACACGACACCAAAAATGCAATATTATCTGGTTCCATGTTGATAGTCGGACCCGTAGAACGGTGAAGGTATGCCTTGACATACACGAGTCGAATAAAAATGACTGGCACAGTTAAACGTATCGTGCATCAAGTAGGTGGTCCCGGTGCAGAGAACGCCCGACAGCTCACGCCGTCGAGTCGACTCTCCACATATAAGCGCACCGGACCCAAAGACGTGTTCGAACGCTTTCGTATGGAGAACATGATTGTTCTTATGGTTGGCTCGTCGTTACTCCGAACCATATGGATACGATTTCCGCTCTACGAAACTCTCGCCTCTCGAATGGAACATGATAGTGATACATAACGATACATTTATCGAATATACGTGACAGGTTTCCGATGAGAACAACTAAGAATTTGATATGTTGTTCTGACACCGGTCTGATTTCGGACTTCACTTTCCATAGGACATGGATCATTACGTTGAATGGAAAGTGGAGCGTACTTCAACTTAGAAACTCAGACGACGCTTGGACGATGCTTCAGAAGAGAAGCCGCAAAGACCAGAGTCCCAGAAGATACGAGTTTCGGAAAGTGAATAGTGCTTTATATACAAATGAATTTCATACGTTCCGATGCAACGATGGATTTGTACATATCTCAGTAGTGATTGCGAACCAAAATATTACTCGTCTTCGTCTATATTTCCTCTGAAGGTTGATACGAGTTTCCGTCTGAATCCTCGAGTCCGTCATTTCAATTCAAATCAGGCCATAACAAAAAACCGTCTCGAAATTCAACTTAGAAACTCAGACGACGCTTGGACGATGCCGGAGTTGACGTATTGGAAACGAACCTCCAACGTATTCTGATCTGTTCTATTTCGTCCATATTTCATCCGAAGAGGAGCCGCGGAGTCTGAAGTCAATGGAGACATGGTTTTGGAAAGTAAAGTGTACTAATTTCATACGTACCGATGGATTCCCACACATTCTCATAAAGACATAGTTTCGGAAAGTGAAGTGTACTTTTTATAAAAACCCATTTCATACGTACAGATGCAACGATGAATTCTTTAGAATTTCAAAGTGATCGACAACAAATAAAGAACTTGTTTCCGTCCAAAATTCTTCAGGATGGAAGCCGCAAAGTTTGAAGACAGAGAAGATAGAAATTTGGAAAGTATATCGTGCTTTCTATCCAAATAAATTCAATACGTATCGGTGCAACGATTGAGTCATACGCATTTTGAAAGTAATGGTGCACCGAAATGTCATCCGTTTTCGTCCATAATCCTATCGTAGGGGAGCCGAAAAGTTCGGAGACTCCGAAGACAGAGTTTTGGAAAGTGTAGTGTGGTTACCATGAAATCAAATTTCAAACGTACCGATACATACCTACGAACCTCTATAGTGAATGCGAACAAAAATGATACTCGTTTCCTTCCATATTTCCTCCAGAAGGTTGCCGAAAAATAGGAGATGTAATGTTGAAATGTGAAGTGTGCTATCCATAGAAAACGAATGCCATATGAACCGACGCAACGATGATTTTTTTTTCGCATTTCAACAGTGATAGCAAACCAGAATGGAACTTGTTCTCGTACATATTTCTTTAGAAGAGAAGCCGCAAAGACCGGACTCCCAGAAGATACGAGTTTCGGAAAGTGAATAGTGCTTTATATACAAATGAATTTCATACGTTCCGATGCAACGATGGATTTGTACATATCTCAGTAGTGATTGCGAACCAAAATATTACTCGTCTTCGTCTATATTTCCTCTGAAGGTTGATACGAGTTTCCGTATGAATCCTCGAGTCCGTCGGCTGTAGTGTCGATGTGTTTTCCTCACTGGCATGGAGCTCACTAGTTTCGAAATTCCATATTTTTCTGGTTTTGATACTTATACGTGTGAGATAAGGTCTTTCCAGTCATGAAACTTGATATACATCGTAACCTCGAAGGGGTTGGAATTTGACCTGAGAGAGGGTAAGTTCCACCATCACATCCTTCTCTCCTGAATAACACATATATGATACATGTCGATGACGGACAAAAAAGAAGACGACGATACGAAAGAAGAAAGATCATTTGAAACACAATCATCTCCCGCATCATCCACCACTAATTTATCCGTTTATTATTCCAAAAAAATAATAATACACCATAAGACAATGAGATCAAATTCGACATAATCAGAATGCAGCAGTGACAGGAGAATGGAACCGAAAGACAAACATAGAGAACGATACTTGAGAAACATTCTTCCACATCCGTCAAACGGCCCCACCCTATATACTTCAATATGAGTATTTATGTTGATACTATGTATGTATGTATGTATGTATGTATGTATGTATGTATGTATGTATGTATGTATGTATGTATGTATGTATGTATGTATGTATGTATGTATGTATGTATGTATGTATGTATGTATGTATGTATGTATGTATGTATGTATGTATGTATGTATGTATGTATGTATGTATGATAACATTTTCCGGGAATACTTCGAGTGCTCCACGAGTCTCTTCGTAGATTAAACCTTACATTCTCTTCACACCACCGCAACGAGCCAATCTTCTTATAGCCGGAAGTTATGGCAGATGAAATAAGAATTCCTCTCGCGAAGGTAAGAAGTGATGGTAGAAATAAGTCAACAATTGTAGTATTAAAGGTTCATGAAGGAGTATCTGAGGCTACAGGTGTTTCATTGGAAACCATGAATAGAATCAGAGATTTGCATGATTTGCAGAGATGCATAGTTTATTGATTACTATCATGGTTGCTGCAGAGAGTCTGGAAACGACATTCATAAACTAGGATTTCGATGACGAACGGATGAATCTTGAAGAAACTGTACGTGAACCGCGTATTTTCACCGCCGAAGCATAGAGTCGTTCGAAATAATCGAATACAACTCAGATACAATGATTGTTCATTCTATCCATTCAACCATCTGTTCGATTCGGTGCGGTTGTTGTTACTACGCTAGTGTCGTCTGATGGATTTCGTGGCTGGTGAAAAAGGCAAATCTCTGTTGGTTATTGATGGATGAAAATTTCTATTTAATGAATATTTGTTGAATAATGCTCAGAAGTGGGCCTGCGCAAATTCTACCCAATACCTACCTATGAAATCTGGGAAATTCAAAATATATTTGAATAAAAAGTTCTGATCATTCGAATGATTCTTGCTGAAATAATGGAGATATTCGAATAGTCACAATAATCGAACATCGATCAATTCAATTCAAATCAGGCCATAACAAAAAACCGTCTCGAAATTCAGAATGATATCATGATGAGAAGGTTTTTTTTTGACCATACTGAAAGAAAAACGTATTATCATCGAGGCAAACAAACAAGAAATCTATAGGAAATATTGGTGGCCCTGAAAAGGGCCATTGGTTATTGCGTCCTCAATTTCCGAATGAGAAAAATGGGACGTATTCATTGTCTTCGACTGATGACGAATTACTTCTTCCTCTTTGGAGACGCTGCTTTCTTGGATTTCGCCGCAGTAGTCGCCGTCGCAGCCGCTTTGGCAGTTTTAGGTTTTGGCGCCTTCGGTTTCTTCGTGGGACCACCTCCCTTGTTCGACTTTTTCGCCTTTGAAGGAGATTTTATCTTATTAGAAGCAGTCGTAGCTGTCGATCTGACTTTTTTTTCCTCTACAGAGGCAACAAGTTTTTTTGCTTTAGAAGGGGGAGCAGCAGCGGTGGTTTTCTTTTCGACAATTGTCTTTTTCGATTTCGGAGAAGACAATTTTTTTACTGATTTAGATTTATCCCCGGGAACAGCGACACGTTTCGTAGTCGATTTTTTGAGTTTGCTGCCCGCATTGCTACGTTTCTTTTCTCCGGACGAAGGTTTGGAAGAAGCCGAAGCCGCAGACGCTAACTTGAAGGAGCCAGACGCACCTTTTCCTTTCGTCTGAACCAACGATCCAGAAACAACTGAAGATTTCAAGTACTTTTTGATGAACGGAGCAACTTTTTCAGCGTCCACTTTGTAGTTGGCAGCGATAAATTTCTTGATTGCCTGAAGGGAAGAGCCACCTCTTTCTTTCAATCCTTTGATGGCGTTGTTCACCATTTCAGAAGTCGGCGGATGGGAAGGTTTTGCTCTAGGATTTTTTGCTGTTTTCTTCTCTTTCTTCACAGGAGACAGTGTTTGAGGTGAAGACGACGACGACGACGACGAGGCGGACGTAGCCGAAGCAGTCGAATTCTGATTGTCCGTATCAGCCATTATGATTCGTTCTTCTCGAATCGAATGTGAAAATATCTATTTGGTGATATCAAACGACGACCACTACTTTAGCTTTATAGAATGTGAATGAAACCTCGAACCAAACTCATTTCTTTATTATACGGCGAAGTGATATCGAAGTCGGACGGAAGACTGGACGCTCGCCGATTCCGAATAAGACGATATTGACGGCTTCCATTCTGCTAGCGTGGTGTGCGTATAGACATTTTATTTGGGCTGTTGTCGATATATAATCAAAGTTGGAAACAAAATGATATCGTTATTGAGAACAAGGTATCCCAAATATATTTTCCTCTAGCTAAACTCCCATCTGAGTCCATATCGAAAAGAATCATTGCTAGTCGAAATCAGAACTCTCATCTGATTCGGCCAAAACGTTGGAATAGTCAGTGAAAATATACCTCAAAGCAC
Organism: Chrysomela aeneicollis; assembly: GCA_029955515.1. Taxonomy (NCBI): domain Eukaryota; kingdom Metazoa; phylum Arthropoda; class Insecta; order Coleoptera; family Chrysomelidae; genus Chrysomela; species Chrysomela aeneicollis. The sequence continues at coordinate 20,669 of JARUHQ010000084.1, read as the reverse complement.
TACCTAACAATACGGATAACGAATATATAATGACACCCACATGTATCTACTAGCATGAGACGCGAAGAAAAATATATAATTTTCATCCTCAACCAAGATACGTCAACTTAACTAGTGCAGTGTCAACCTCTAGGCCAACTCCGCATCGGTTTGTATTGAAACTCTATTCCTTCATTATCATCTTTCTCATTGCGAATCGGATGGATTCAGCAAAAATAACACACTCAAGAAAGCTTTCGATTATTCATGATTCTGATAGTATACCTCCTACACCACCACCACCACCACCACCACCACCACCACCACCACCACCACCACCACCACCACCACCACCACCACCACCACCACCACCACCACCACCACCACCACCACCACCACCACCACCACCACCACCACCACCACCACCACCACCACCACCACCACCACCACCACCACCACCACCACCACCACCACCACCACCACCACCACCACCACCACCACCACCACCACCACCACCACCACCACCACCACCACCACCACCACCACCACCACCACCACCACCACCACCACCACCACCACCACCACCACCACCACCACCACCACCACCACCAAGAATATTTCAGACATTATGAGAACAAGGACATCATAGTCTACTATCTATAGAACCTTCACCCCAGAACAACGAGCGTTTTGGAAATAACGAACAATAACATTAACAACAACGACAATCAACGACCTTCGAGTAGAATGACGAGGTGGCAGAAAATGTAGAGGCGGCGGTGGAGGAGGAATGTGGAGGAGGAAAAGGAGGGTGGGTAGGAGGGGGAGGCTTACCGCAGAAGTACCCTAAAAAATCCACCTGCGCGCGCCACTGACTTTTTTTTTTAATTACGGCAACGACCATACCACGTTGATTATACCCGTACTCGTCCGATCACGGAAGTCAAGCAACGTCGGGCGCGGTTAGTACTTGGATGGGTGACCGCTTGGGAACACCGCGTGCCGTTGTCTTTTTATTATCATCTATCGTATATAAGATACTTCGAAAACAAGAAAATTTCGCCTTAAACGTGAGACGAGTTGAATCGGAAGACGAATTCTCTCAGATATTATTTGTGGTCCTGAAAAGAACCGTTTTTTTATCACTAATACAATGCGTCGATAAGATTATTTGGAACTCGTGTACTTGGTTACGGCTTTGGTACCTTCGCTAACAGCGTGCTTAGCCAATTCACCAGGAAGTAGTAGACGTACCGCCGTTTGAATTTCTCTACTCGTGATGGTCGAACGTTTGTTGTAATGGGCAAGGCGAGAGGCTTCGGCGGCAATCCTTTCGAATATATCGTTAACGAAACTGTTCATAATGCTCATCGCCTTACTAGATATTCCAGTGTCGGGATGAACTTGTTTCAGGACTTTATAAATGTAGATGGCATAGCTTTCCTTCCTCCTTCGTTTCTTTTTCTTATCGGTTTTGGCGATATTTTTCTGGGCTTTACCAGCTTTCTTCGCAGCTTTTCCACTGGCTTTGGGAGGCATGTTGATGTTGATCGAAATAACAAACTGAGATCTCGGACGAGCACAGGATACAAACTTAATATTAGAAAAAACATTATGTATATACGAGAAAACTGTTTTTCATTAGACTCCGCCCAACCGAATGCAAGGCTATCAATGGTCGAAGACTGATTTCGAGAAGAGTCATACGGAGCAACAGCGTTCTCTTAAACTCCGCCCTCCACGAAAGAATTCATCGGAGAGAGTCCGTTGGTCTGAAGGTTGTATAACATAATAATGGAAAATCAATTAGGGATATTCCCAATCCTCTATGATCTTCTTGAAGTGGTACTATTTTCGGATAAATCCGGAAAGGTGTTGAATGGGCCCTTTCAAGACTCCATACTGATTTATAGACCCAATAAAATATGATAATCGCAAATCAATCAGGCAAAGGTTTCATAATATGATAATCTATAAACAATTATGGAAATCCCTAATCTTTTATGATATTCTTCAAGCTATACTATTGTCGAATCAATCTGAAGAGAGGTGTAATATGACACGATTCAAAACTCAATTTACTGATTATATACTCGATTCGTTTTATACGAGCAAACGAGTAATTTCAATCGAGCATACTTCGATTTTGTACTGTCCTTGATGATATTAGATTTCAAACTTGAGTTGTTTCTTCAGTATCACCCATGAGTTGTTAGAACAAAAGTATATGACTAAGATTCGATCGTCTTGGAACAACATACAGAACTATACTATCAAACTGACCTTCGAACTGTTGTTGACCGGCGTCGTCGTCGCCGCCGATATATGTTTTTTTTTTTTTATTAGAATTCGGCATGTCAATTTGAACTGTTAGAGGTTGAAGTACTACCATCATGTCCCTCCTCTCAATTTTCATATTCATCCGCTCATCACTTCACTTACTGGTGAACTTCAACATTTTCTTTCAATCTCTCAACTTCAAGATATTCGGATATACACATAATAGGTTGAAAGTTTACGCAACTATTACGCATTTCCATTCGAGAATGATGGCGATATTCTCTTAGGCCCCTCCCATTTCCTTGAATCAATTCTCGAGCTGCCATTGGTCGACCAATATACATAAAACTAGTAACCGAAGTTTTTCAAACATACAGATCCGTTTGAACGGTAGCATCAGACAGACGACAGACAACAGCGTGATATCAAAATGTCCGGACGTGGAAAAGGAGGCAAAGTTAAGGGAAAGGCAAAGTCGCGTTCCAGTAGGGCCGGGTTACAATTCCCAGTGGGTAGGATCCATCGTCTTCTCAGAAAAGGAAATTACGCTGAACGTGTAGGTGCAGGAGCCCCAGTTTATCTAGCAGCAGTGATGGAATATTTGGGAGCCGAAGTCCTGGAACTGGCAGGTAACGCAGCCAGAGATAATAAGAAAACTCGCATAATACCACGTCATCTACAATTGGCGATCAGGAACGATGAGGAATTGAATAAACTCCTGTCGGGTGTGACAATTGCTCAAGGTGGTGTTCTGCCGAACATCCAAGCTGTCTTGTTACCGAAGAAAACGGAGAAGAAAGCTTAAGGCGCATGCATTCACCAGACAATCAATAGGTCAATATCGGTCCTTTTAAGGACCACAAAAAAAAATTCAAGAATTCGTTTGTATATTTTCTACCCGCTGTTCAACGACTCTATATCAGATATACGATTAAATTAACGCTCATCATTGTTGCGGCGTAAAGTAGCAATCAATAGACAAAAGTTAAAAGTGAATGGGTTCTTCAATTTCGAGTATGTTAGTGGAAAATATGAATGTAATTGACGAGTGAAATATCTTATCGCTGTTGCATTGATAGTATTTCATTTCTCGAAATGAAAGCAATTACATCACTTCTTGACTCCACGTCTTCCCAACTCAAACATACAAATTTCGTATATGTATCAATATACTCAATTATCTTACAATACGTTGAAGTTAGATGTGTATATATATATATATATATGTATGTATGTATGTATGTATGTATGTATGTATGTATGTATGTATGTATGGATGCATGTGAACGAATTCATAAACAAGATAAGTTGTGGTTCTGAAAAGAACCGTTTTTTTTTTGTCATTGGCGTAAGATTTGATTGTTCAACCTCCGAATCCGTAGAGAGTGCGGCCTTGACGTTTCAAAGCATAAACGACATCCATGGCAGTGACGGTTTTCCTTTTGGCGTGCTCAGTATAAGTGACAGCGTCTCTGATAACATTTTCCAGGAATACTTTGAGAACCCCACGGGTCTCTTCGTAGATCAACCCTGATATTCTCTTCACACCACCGCGACGAGCCAACCTTCTTATCGCCGGTTTGGTGATACCTTGGATGTTGTCACGCAAAACTTTGCGATGACGTTTTGCTCCACCTTTACCCAACCCTTTACCACCTTTGCCACGTCCGGTCATGTTTATTTCTTTTGTTAGAAGTTCAACAAAGACAACACGAAATATACGATCACCTGAGACGCTCAAGTGCAACTGTGCCGAGGACGCAATTGTGAGCCGAGTTTTGTAAACATTATGGCAACGCCCACTTCAGCGACATCGACCAATGAAAATGGTTCGGTTACAGCGTAGCTCGTCTATATATAAACGCTGATATTCGACTGTGTTATTCTTCCGTCAGTCAGTGTATGTACGTGCTACACGAGTCCTATTTCGTATTATTATAATAATATTAGTTATGGCCCGTACCAAACAAACGGCACGTAAATCTACCGGAGGTAAAGCTCCCCGCAAGCAGCTCGCTACCAAAGCTGCTCGTAAGAGTGCACCAGCTACTGGTGGAGTGAAGAAACCACATCGTTATAGACCTGGTACAGTTGCACTACGTGAAATTCGTCGTTATCAGAAAAGTACAGAGTTGCTTATTAGGAAATTACCGTTCCAACGTTTGGTTCGTGAAATCGCTCAAGATTTTAAGACCGACCTACGTTTCCAAAGTTCGGCTGTCATGGCTTTACAAGAAGCGAGCGAGGCGTACTTGGTTGGTCTCTTCGAAGATACTAACTTGTGCGCTATTCACGCCAAACGCGTCACCATTATGCCTAAGGATATCCAATTGGCCAGACGTATCAGAGGAGAACGCGCCTAAAGTTGGAGCGTGAAAACATAAACACAAAAATCGGTTCTTTTCAGAACCACTACTATATTCAATGGAATTCGTAAATGTTTGCTCCACTACCAGATAAGTCCATAGTCCAAGTCATTGTGTAATGTAAAGTGTTGGATCGTTATGCTAGAAGTTATTGTACACTTCTATTATATATATTAATTGTACCGTGGTGATATAGCCACAAAAATGAAGAACAGTCACCCGGTGAAGTAAGATCAATGAGAATTGCAATCCTGTATTCATCATTGACGATTTCGATATTAAATCCTGATGATCCAGGCCACATATTCGAATCATCGAATATTATCAATTCGAATTAGGCCATTACAACAAACCGTCTCGACATTCTGAATAATATTAACCTTGATGAAAAGATTTTATTTTCGATCCTACTGAAAGCAAAATAGGTATCATTACTGGTGGAAACAAACTAGATTTCTATAGAACATATTGGTGGCCCTGAAAAGGGCCATTGGTTTTTGATTCCGCAACTTTTCGAATGAGAGAAATGGGACGTATTCATTGTCTTCGACAGATGACGAATTACTTCTTCCTCTTTGGGGACGCTGCTTTCTTGGATTTCGTCGCAGTAGTCGCCGTCGCAGCAGGCTTAACAGTTTTAGGTTTTGGCGCCTTCGGTTTCTTCGTGGGACCACCTCCCTTGTTCAACTTTTTTGCCTTCGAAGGAGATTTGATCTCACTCGAAGCAGTCTTAGCTGCCGATTTGACTATTTCTTTATCCTCGACGGAGGCGGCAATAACTTTCTTCGCCTTGGACGGAGGAGGAGGAGCAGCGGTAAGTTTCTTCTCGGAAATTGCCTTTTTCGATTTCGAAGAAGATACTCTTTTGGCTACTTTCGACTTATCACCAGCAATGGCAGCGCTTTTCGTCAACTGTTTTTTTTTTTTAGGCTTGTCTGTTGCATTGCTTAGATTCTTGTCTCCTGACGACGAAGGTTTGGAAAGAGTTGAGACCGCAGATGGTAATTTGAAGGAACCAGATGCACCTTTTCCTTTCGTCTGAACCAACGATCCAGAAACAACCGAAGCTTTCAAATACTTTTTGATGAACGGAGCAACTTTTTCAGCGTCCACTTTGTAGTTGGCAGCGATGAACTTCTTGATTGCCTGTAGCGAAGAGCCACCTCTTTCTTTCAATCCCTTGATGGCGTTATTCACCATTTCAGATGTAGGCGGATGTGAAGGTTTCACTTTAGCGTATTTCGCTGTTTTCTTCTCTTTCTTCACAGGAGACTGTGTTTGAGGTGACGTCGTCGTCGATGCCGATGACGAAGAGGCGGTCGTAGCCGAAGCAGTAGATTTCTGATTTTCCGTATCAGCCATTATGATTCGTTCGTTTCGTCGACTCGAATTTATAAATATCTATTTACCAATATCAGCGAACCACTTTGTGAGCTGTATGGAATCTGAATGAGGCCTGGAGCGCAAGTAATTTTTTTTTATACTGCAAACCGATATCCTAGTCGGACGGTAGACTGGACGTTCGCAGATCCCGAGTAATACGAACATGAAGGCTACCACTCTGATATATTTTCCCTTGGCGGAATTTCTATCCGATTATCGTTTCGTGAGAAATCGTCACAAATCAAGATTAGAACTCACATCAGATCCTGCCACAATGTCAAAGTATTCAGTGGAAATATACGAATAAAAATGACACCTACATGTATCTACCGGCATTTGACGCTAGGAAAGATATCAAATTCGCACAGTCGATCGAGATACGGACACTAACCTAGAGCAATGTCAACGTCGAGGTCGATGCCGCATCGGTGTATATCGAACCTCTATCCCATCATTCATATTTTTCCCGAAGAAATTCGGATGGCTCGAACAAGAATAACATAATCAGATGAGCATTAGAATGTTCCTTATGACCTCTTCAATATGGGACTATTTAGAATCGGAGGACGAATTCTTCCGGAGATTTTTTGTGGTTCTGAAAAGAACCGATTTTTATACTAATACGATGCGTCGATTGGATTATTTGGAACTCGTATATTTGGTTACCGCTTTGGTACCTTCGCTGACAGCGTGCTTAGCCAATTCACCAGGAAGCAGTAGACGTACCGCTGTTTGAATTTCTCTACTCGTGATGGTCGAACGTTTGTTGTAATGTGCAAGGCGGGAGGCTTCGGCGGCAATCCTTTCGAATATATCGTTAACGAAACTGTTCATAATGCTCATCGCCTTACTAGATATTCCAGTGTCGGGATGAACTTGTTTCAGGACTTTATAAATGTAGATGGCATAGCTTTCCTTCCTCCTTCGTTTCTTTTTCTTATCGGTTTTGGCGATATTTTTCTGGGCTTTACCAGCTTTCTTCGCAGCTTTTCCACTGGCTTTGGGAGGCATGTTGATGTTGATCGAAATAACGAACTAACTGGGATCGAAAAATGATTGATATATACAAGCAAGCAGTTATCCATTAGACTCCGCCCATCCAAATGGAAGGCAGTCAATGGTCGAAGCCCGGTTCCGAAGAGTCATGCATAGAAACCGTTTTCTCGTAAACTCCGCCCACCACGATTGCTCCGAAGGTTGTAAATGATGATCGAGAATTCATGAGGGTAACCCTAATCCTCCGTAATCTTCTTCAAGCGGTACCATTTTATGTATTTATAATTCCAATATTGTGGTAATAAACGAATTTACATATTTGAGGGTACTACTGTTGTTGTATAATGTAAAATTATAGACATTTAGGTCCATAAAATGAAACACTCAATGTATAATGATTACACATATAATAAACATAAAATTATGGTCAGATAGGGGCTACCGGAGGGTTTTACCGATTGAAGGGTTATGATTTAGAGTTCCTTTTGAAGTAAGATTAGATATATATATTTATATATTAGAATAGAACCCCATATCTTTAGATATTTATATATATATATACACCATGAGCTAGGTTTGCATAGTCGATTACGGATAACCAGGGACTAGAATGAAAAAAAATCCAAAAGCATAAAAAAAAAAAAAATTTGCAGGGGTTCCAAGAGGCATTAATATATATATATATATATATATATATATATATATATATATATATATATATATATATGTATATGATTTTTTCAATAGTGTCATGGGAAAAAAACCCAACCTAACCTAACCCGACCTAACCTGACCTAACCTAACATAACCCAACCTAACCTAACATAACCCATCCTAACCTGACCTAACCTAACCTAACATAACCCAACCTAACCTAACCTAACCCAACCTAACCTAACATAACCCAACCTAACATAACCCAACCTAACCCAACCTAACCCATCCTAACCTGACCTAACCTAACATAACCCAACCTAACCTAACCCAACCCAACCTAACCTAACCCAACCTAACCTAACCTAACCTAACATAACCCAACCTAACCCATCCTAACCTGACCTAACCCAACCCAACCTAACCTAACCTAACCTAACCCAACCTAACCCAACCTAACCTAACATAACCCAACCTAACCTAACCTAACCTAACCTAACCCAACCTAACC
>JARUHQ010000084.1:0-7500 GCA_029955515.1 Chrysomela aeneicollis | reverse complement strand
CAGACGAAACGCGAATGAATTTCCCCTTTCGACCTTTCGGGTTTCTCAGGTTTACCCCTGAACGGTTTCACGTACTCTTGAACTCTCTCTTCAAAGTGCTTTTCAACTTTCCCTCACGGTACTTGTTCGCTATCGGTCTCGTGGTCATATTTAGCCTTAGATGGAGTTTACCACCCACTTAGGGCTGCACTCTCAAGCAACCCGACTCTGAGGAGAGATCCTCCCGCGATCGGCAGCGGTCACTACGGGCCTGGCACCCTCTATGGGCTGTGGCCCCGTTCAAGAAGGACTTGGACGCACCGCACGACCTCGGGATAAACGGATCCTCCCTAACACCACATTTCCCGGCGGCCAGGGTCGGCCGCGGGATTCGGTGCTGGGCTCTTCCCTGTTCGCTCGCAGCTACTGAGGGAATCCTAGTTAGTTTCTTTTCCTCCGCTTAATAATATGCTTAAATTCAGCGGGTAGTCTCACCTGCTCTGAGGTCGATAAAATAAAAATATTCGACGTTTGTTCAACTACGACGACTCAGCATCGGCTAATGTACGAACAGCCGTTCACGTTGACATGCAAACCGGACGACGAGTTTGACGCGCTCGATGACAGCACGCACAGACCAGACGACGTCATCGAATTTCTGTCAAAAGAATCTCGGACACGACGGTCGTGCAACGCGCGAAGAGCGACGCTGTGAACTCGTATATATCGCCGTAATGACAACGGTGCAGCTACGTTCGATAGCTCGATACGTCGTCGTGCACAAACACTGCGAATCGCTTCGTCCCGGTTATGGGAAACGAAACGAAATGCCGCTTTCGCGTTTTGAGACGCCGCGTCGTCATCGTCTGGAGAAGAATAATTCTTCGACAGAACGAAGACGGCACGTCAAACGTCCAACTCGCTCCGACGTTATTCCGAACAAATAGTTCGGAAAAACCGAGCAGTCTTTGAAATAGATACGACCCTCAGCCAGGAGTGGTCCGGGAACAGTATCCGAGGACCGCAATGTGCGTTCGAAATGTCGATGTTCATGTGTCCTGCAGTTCACAAGTTGACGCGCAATTAGCTGCGTTCTTCATCGACCCACGAGCCAAGTGATCCACCGTTCAGGGTAATCATTTTTTCAGACGTCGTTTTCGACGTCTCTCTGTCAGGTGGCTAGTAAATCACAAATTACGATCGAAATTACGGTCGCGCTCAACGATCTCGTTTTGGTACAGCACATGTACAATTTCAGACGAGGCGTACGGAGAACGTGCGCGACTTTCTTTCGTTCGGTCGTCGTCGAGGAGGACGCGCGTAAGCCATCCCGACGGCCGGGCGAACATCTTTCAACACCTTCGAAAAGCCACCGCTTCGTAGGTCGGTAACGTGTGCGTGTATGTAGACGCATGTTTTGACCACGAAGCAACGGCGTTCCTTCGAAACATCAAGTTTTCGTGTTTGGCTTATCTTCTATCCGTCCGCTCGAATGTTGAATAGCATTCGACGTATAATACATCGTCGTTTCATCCTATCACTTGATCGAGCAAGGACGACGAGAAGAATCGACACACAATAACTTGCCGTTTCCAGGTACCCGGATCAATATCGTTTACCGATGTTCGCGCGCAAGCCCTGGAGCTTCACGCGCTCAGAACAGCGGCCGATCTCGTCGGGATCGTTTTGAAATGGTTTTCACGCTTCATTGAAAACCTCCAAGACGACCATATCGTTCTAAAGTAAAGGATCCATCGTCGTGCTCGACCCACTTAGAAACGACACTCTCTAGATAGAGAAGAGTTCGATCGCTCCGGAGCACACGTCGATATTTCCCCGTCGCACGAGGCAACAGTTAATTCGAAAAAGAAGAAATCAGCAGACTCGTCGTTTTTTTTCGACAAAAACGCTGTAATGATCCTTCCGCAGGTTCACCTACGGAAACCTTGTTACGACTTTTACTTCCTCTAAATGATCAAGTTTGGTCATCTTTCCGAAGCATCGGCGACGCCGAAACGCCGCCGCGCTCAGTCCGAAGACCTCACTAAATCATTCAATCGGTAGTAGCGACGGGCGGTGTGTACAAAGGGCAGGGACGTAATCAACGCGAGCTTATGACTCGCGCTTACTGGGAATTCCTCGTTCATGGGGAACAATTGCAAGCCCCAATCCCTAGCACGAAGGAGGTTCAGCGGGTTACCCGGGCCGCTCGGCCAGGGAGGACACGCTGATTCCTTCAGTGTAGCGCGCGTGCGGCCCAGAACATCTAAGGGCATCACAGACCTGTTATTGCTCAATCTCGTGCGGCTAAAAGCCGCCTGTCCCTCTAAGAAGAATTGTTTGTACGCCGACAGTAAAAACCGCGCACGGAAGAAGACGAATCCTCAACCGGCGGGCCTTTGGGATGTCGAAAACGCCTAGTTAGCAGGCTAGAATCTCGTTCGTTATCGGAATTAACCAGACAAATCACTCCACCAACTAAGAACGGCCATGCACCACCACCCACCGAATCAAGAAAGAGCTCTCAATCTGTCAATCCTTCCGGTGTCCGGGCCTGGTGAGGTTTCCCGTGTTGAGTCAAATTAAGCCGCAGGCTCCACTCCTGGTGGTGCCCTTCCGTCAATTCCTTTAAGTTTCAGCTTTGCAACCATACTTCCCCCGGAACCCAAACGCTTTGGTTTCCCGGAAGCTGCCCGCCGAGTCATCGGAGGAACGTCGGCGGATCGCTAGCTGGCATCGTTTATGGTTAGAACTAGGGCGGTATCTGATCGCCTTCGAACCTCTAACTTTCGTTCTTGATCAATGAAAGCGTTTTTGGCAAATGCTTTCGCTTCTGTCCGTCTTGCGACGATCCAAGAATTTCACCTCTAACGTCGCAATACGAATGCCCCCATCCGTTCCTATTAATCATTACCTCGGGGTTCCGAAAACCAACAAAATAGAACCGAGGTCCTATTCCATTATTCCATGCACACAGTATTCAGGCGAAGTTTTAGCCTGCTTTAAGCACTCTAATTTGTTCAAAGTAAACGTGCCGGCCCACCTCGACACTCAGTGAAGAGCACCGCGGCGGGATTGAGTTGGGCCGCCCTTGCGAGCTAAGCCCACCGGCAGGACGTCCCGCGGCACGCCAGTTGACACCGCGTACGATGAACCAGCGGCGCGGGACACAGATTCGACTACGAGCTTTTTAACCGCAACAACTTTAATATACGCTATTGGAGCTGGAATTACCGCGGCTGCTGGCACCAGACTTGCCCTCCAATTGATCCTCGTTAAAGGGTTTAGAGTGTACTCATTCCGATTACGGGGCCTCGGATGAGTCCCGTATCGTTATTTTTCGTCACTACCTCCCCGTGCCGGGAGTGGGTAATTTGCGCGCCTGCTGCCTTCCTTGGATGTGGTAGCCGTTTCTCAGGCTCCCTCTCCGGAATCGAACCCTGATTCCCCGTTACCCGTTACAACCATGGTAGGCGCAGAACCTACCATCGACAGTTGATAAGGCAGACATTTGAAAGATGCGTCGCCGGTGCGAGACCGTGCGATCAGCGTAAAGTTATTCAGAGTCACCAAGTTGTACGATGACGAGCGAACCCGCCACCGATTGGTTTTGATCTAATAAAAGCGCTCCTTCCGTCTCCGGTCGGAGCTCTGTTTGCATGTATTAGCTCTAGAATTACCACAGTTATCCAAGTAAATGTGGGTACGATCTAAGGAACCATAACTGATTTAATGAGCCTTTCGCGGTTTCACCTTAATTTGGCTTGTACTGAGACATGCATGGCTTAATCTTTGAGACAAGCATATGACTACTGGCAGGATCAACCAGGGAGCTGTTCTACGTATAACGAATATAGTAGACCAGTCTCCGTTGCTGCGTTGTAGTAGTAGTAACAGAGACACAGCCGTATATATTCACGTGCGTGTTTCGAGTTGCGTCAGACCGAAGATAAACTTCGGAAACGCCACGCTCGACGGAAATAGCTGTTTTCGTGTGTGCATTACTACGACATCACACTATCATCGGATCGACAGAGACTGCAATGTACAGAACCGCGCTACCGCTGTCAGCATCTCGGACGAGAAACAACACGACAGCGCTTGAATTCCATATATCCGCCCCGTTTTCGTCGACCGATAAAAAATTTCGAACATTCTCTCGACCCTTCGCTAGATTGAAAGCGACACGGTGTTCTCGAAAGAATCGTTACGTTTAATTTTATTCTCGCTCGGACAGAGGTGAGTTATCGCTTGTTATATTTTTGTGACTTGATTGTCACGTTTTTTTGGTTGATCGCATGAGGACCGCTCGCGCTAAGCACTTGCTGCATCCGCGATCTCGCTGTGATAGATGTTTATTCGTCTCGAATCGAAGCTAGTGCGACAACAACGAAGAGGCCATCATCATCCTAGCACGAAGACGTAAAATAAACAAACCGGGACAACTTTAGACATCCAACACGTACGCACTATGGGAATTGGACAGTCTCAAACACGACACCAAAAATGCAATATTATCTGGTTCCATGTTGATAGTCGGACCCGTAGAACGGTGAAGGTATGCCTTGACATACACGAGTCGAATAAAAATGACTGGCACAGTTAAACGTATCGTGCATCAAGTAGGTGGTCCCGGTGCAGAGAACGCCCGACAGCTCACGCCGTCGAGTCGACTCTCCACATATAAGCGCACCGGACCCAAAGACGTGTTCGAACGCTTTCGTATGGAGAACATGATTGTTCTTATGGTTGGCTCGTCGTTACTCCGAACCATATGGATACGATTTCCGCTCTACGAAACTCTCGCCTCTCGAATGGAACATGATAGTGATACATAACGATACATTTATCGAATATACGTGACAGGTTTCCGATGAGAACAACTAAGAATTTGATATGTTGTTCTGACACCGGTCTGATTTCGGACTTCACTTTCCATAGGACATGGATCATTACGTTGAATGGAAAGTGGAGCGTACTTCAACTTAGAAACTCAGACGACGCTTGGACGATGCTTCAGAAGAGAAGCCGCAAAGACCAGAGTCCCAGAAGATACGAGTTTCGGAAAGTGAATAGTGCTTTATATACAAATGAATTTCATACGTTCCGATGCAACGATGGATTTGTACATATCTCAGTAGTGATTGCGAACCAAAATATTACTCGTCTTCGTCTATATTTCCTCTGAAGGTTGATACGAGTTTCCGTCTGAATCCTCGAGTCCGTCATTTCAATTCAAATCAGGCCATAACAAAAAACCGTCTCGAAATTCAACTTAGAAACTCAGACGACGCTTGGACGATGCCGGAGTTGACGTATTGGAAACGAACCTCCAACGTATTCTGATCTGTTCTATTTCGTCCATATTTCATCCGAAGAGGAGCCGCGGAGTCTGAAGTCAATGGAGACATGGTTTTGGAAAGTAAAGTGTACTAATTTCATACGTACCGATGGATTCCCACACATTCTCATAAAGACATAGTTTCGGAAAGTGAAGTGTACTTTTTATAAAAACCCATTTCATACGTACAGATGCAACGATGAATTCTTTAGAATTTCAAAGTGATCGACAACAAATAAAGAACTTGTTTCCGTCCAAAATTCTTCAGGATGGAAGCCGCAAAGTTTGAAGACAGAGAAGATAGAAATTTGGAAAGTATATCGTGCTTTCTATCCAAATAAATTCAATACGTATCGGTGCAACGATTGAGTCATACGCATTTTGAAAGTAATGGTGCACCGAAATGTCATCCGTTTTCGTCCATAATCCTATCGTAGGGGAGCCGAAAAGTTCGGAGACTCCGAAGACAGAGTTTTGGAAAGTGTAGTGTGGTTACCATGAAATCAAATTTCAAACGTACCGATACATACCTACGAACCTCTATAGTGAATGCGAACAAAAATGATACTCGTTTCCTTCCATATTTCCTCCAGAAGGTTGCCGAAAAATAGGAGATGTAATGTTGAAATGTGAAGTGTGCTATCCATAGAAAACGAATGCCATATGAACCGACGCAACGATGATTTTTTTTTCGCATTTCAACAGTGATAGCAAACCAGAATGGAACTTGTTCTCGTACATATTTCTTTAGAAGAGAAGCCGCAAAGACCGGACTCCCAGAAGATACGAGTTTCGGAAAGTGAATAGTGCTTTATATACAAATGAATTTCATACGTTCCGATGCAACGATGGATTTGTACATATCTCAGTAGTGATTGCGAACCAAAATATTACTCGTCTTCGTCTATATTTCCTCTGAAGGTTGATACGAGTTTCCGTATGAATCCTCGAGTCCGTCGGCTGTAGTGTCGATGTGTTTTCCTCACTGGCATGGAGCTCACTAGTTTCGAAATTCCATATTTTTCTGGTTTTGATACTTATACGTGTGAGATAAGGTCTTTCCAGTCATGAAACTTGATATACATCGTAACCTCGAAGGGGTTGGAATTTGACCTGAGAGAGGGTAAGTTCCACCATCACATCCTTCTCTCCTGAATAACACATATATGATACATGTCGATGACGGACAAAAAAGAAGACGACGATACGAAAGAAGAAAGATCATTTGAAACACAATCATCTCCCGCATCATCCACCACTAATTTATCCGTTTATTATTCCAAAAAAATAATAATACACCATAAGACAATGAGATCAAATTCGACATAATCAGAATGCAGCAGTGACAGGAGAATGGAACCGAAAGACAAACATAGAGAACGATACTTGAGAAACATTCTTCCACATCCGTCAAACGGCCCCACCCTATATACTTCAATATGAGTATTTATGTTGATACTATGTATGTATGTATGTATGTATGTATGTATGTATGTATGTATGTATGTATGTATGTATGTATGTATGTATGTATGTATGTATGTATGTATGTATGTATGTATGTATGTATGTATGTATGTATGTATGTATGTATGTATGTATGTATGTATGTATGTATGTATGTATGATAACATTTTCCGGGAATACTTCGAGTGCTCCACGAGTCTCTTCGTAGATTAAACCTTACATTCTCTTCACACCACCGCAACGAGCCAATCTTCTTATAGCCGGAAGTTATGGCAGATGAAATAAGAATTCCTCTCGCGAAGGTAAGAAGTGATGGTAGAAATAAGTCAACAATTGTAGTATTAAAGGTTCATGAAGGAGTATCTGAGGCTACAGGTGTTTCATTGGAAACCATGAATAGAATCAGAGATTTGCATGATTTGCAGAGATGCATAGTTTATTGATTACTATCATGGTTGCTGCAGAGAGTCTGGAAACGACATTCATAAACTAGGATTTCGATGACGAACGGATGAATCTTGAAGAAACTGTACGTGAACCGCGTATTTTCACCGCCGAAGCATAGAGTCGTTCGAAATAATCGAATACAACTCAGATACAATGATTGTTCATTCTATCCATTCAACCATCTGTTCGATTCGGTGCGGTTGTTGTTACTACGCTAGTGTCGTCTGATGGATTTCGTGGCTGGTGAAAAAGGCAAATCTCTGTTG
>JARUHQ010000083.1:0-27672 GCA_029955515.1 Chrysomela aeneicollis | reverse complement strand
CTGACAAAGAAGAAGTTAAAAAATCTTTGAAAGAAATTCTTAAGAAAGTTGGTGGAGTCCACTCAAAATATGAGAACTCTCTTATCTATGGTAAAGAAGCACGGGAGGCAGCACATCATGGATTATAGCTAAGTTTCTTGTTGATAATGATGCTAATATTATTGCTGAAGATAATAATGGTAGAACACCTCTACGTGTAGCTGCTTGCAATGGTAATCTAGATATGGTCAAATTCTTCCTTAATAAGAGTGTTGATATCGAATCTGAAAGTAATGACCCAGATAAGATGATGGAAAGATTGAGAGTGTAAGGAAGGAAATTATAAATCAAGTAGATGCTTCATCTAATGTAAAAAAGTGGGCAAAGTCTTTATAGAAGAGTTAAGATATTCAATAAAAAGTAAAGCAAAGAGAAAGCTGGATGATAATATATCGAGTAATTGTAGTGCTTCGACCACTGAACTTACTAATAGAATTTATAATTTTGATAAAAACTTATTTGATAATATAATTAAAGAAGTTGTAGATGATGCATATGGAAGAGTAGATACGAAAAAAATATTAAGCTGTGTACCGCAGTCATGGTGATATTGGTCAGCTGATTTCAGGTTATGTAGCTGTGTTTGATGCAATGCAAAAGAATAGTGGTCTAAATGATGGTGCGATATTTAAGTTGGCTCATTACATTAAAGAAACAATGGAGATGAGAATTATCCTAAGGTTTCTTTAGAAAAAAGATCTAGCCTTGAAAAGCTAAAAAAATAGATTACCAAAATCGGTAAGAAATGCAGTGTTTTCTTCAAAAGTATGTATTAAGAATGTTTATCAAGGTGAATATTTATATGCTGCTAACAAATGTTTCAATTATGATAACGGTAGACGAATGGCATTTACTTGGACTCCAAAGAATGAAAAAAATGATAAGTTTAGGTGGAAGATTAAACCTGATGGTGACAACTTTTATATAGTGAATGTTGCATTTAATGAAACTTTGTATGCTGCCAGTAACTATTTTAATTATGATAATGATAGACGAATGGTATTTACTTGGATTTCAGGAGGAAGAGTTGCACAAGATGTGTGGAAGCTTAGACCTTATGGTGATAACTGTTCTATAATGAATGTTAAGCTTAATGAATATTCATATGCTGCTGATTATGCTAAATATGACGATGATAGGCGAAGAGTATTTACTTGGATTCCAGGAGGTCAGGTTCTGCAAGGGATGTGGATGATTGAAGATTGTGCGTCTAATGTAAGAAAAGTTAGAGATATTGTCAGTAATGCTAAAGGAGAATTAGATCAAGAATTGCTAGATGCTGTAAAAGTTGGAGATATGAGCAAAGTAAAAGATTCTGTCAATCGAGGAGCTGATATTAATACTAAAGACAAAGATGGTAACACTCCTTCGCGCAATGCTGTATTAAAAGGTCACTTTGGTATATTTAAATACCTTGTTGAAAATGGTGTTAGTTTTAGAGGGTAAAGATCATCGTTGTGGCCCCTCTATATGTGATGCTTCTTATAGTGGTAATTTGGATATACTAAAGTACCTTATTGGGAAAGGCGTTGATATTAATGAGTCTGATAATAATGGTTGGACACCGCTACATTTTGCTGCATGGAGAGGCTACTTAGAAGTTGCTAACTTTTTAATAGAAAAGGGTGCTAATATTAACGTTGAGAACATTTTTGGCAGGAAACCTATACACATTGCTGCTGGAAACAACAACAAAAACATTATAGAATTTTTTTCTCAGCAAAGGAATGAGTATTGATGATACTGATAGAGATGGTCGAACTTCCCTATACTATGCCTCTTGGAATGGTCATTTAGATATGGTAAAGCACCTTATAGATAAGGGAGCTGATATTTACATTCAAGATAAAGGTGGTAAAATATCCCTTGATGCTGCCATCGATCAAAAACATGATGATATTGTGAAGTATTTAGAACAAGTGCAATTGGATAGAGAGTTACTAATTGTAGCGCAATATGGTAATCTTAATGAAGTCAAGGATCTTGTAAGTCAAGGGGCTAGCTTAGGTGCTAAATATAGTGACGGCCGGGACTCTTATGCATTGCGCTGCTTATGGGGGTAAGCTAGACATAGTAAAATATCTCGTGATAGGTGAAAAGAATAGTTTAAAAATTAAAGATAATAGTGGTAGAGTTCCCCTGCACTATGCTGCTTATAGTGGTAAACTAGATATAGTAAAATATTTTATAGATGAAAAGAAAATTGATGTTAATATTAAAGATAATGACGGCTGGACGCCACTACATTGGGCTTCTTGGGGTGGTCGTCTGGATATAGCAAAGTACCTTATAGATAAAAGGGCTAATATTAATGCTAAAGACAAGAATAGTAAAATACCTTTAGATGTTGCTACTGGTCAAAAACATGATGATGTTGTAGAGTATTTGCAACAAACTCAATTAAGTCTGAATAAACAATTGATAGCTGCAGTACAAGGTGGTGATCTTAGCAAAGTTAAAAATCTTGTCAGTCAAGGTACTAGTTTAGACACTAAGTATAATGATGGCTGGACTCTTATGCATTATGCTGCTTATGAGGGTAGGCTAGATATAGTAAAATATCTCGTAGACAAATGGGCTATTTTAGAGATAAAATACAATGATGGTAGAACTTTTTCATGCAACACATCTCTAGATAGTGCCTCAGATCTTGTGAATAGTTACTTCGATACAATGAAATGTCTCGTAGGCAAAGAAAATAGTTTAGAAGTCAAAGATAATAGTGGTAAAACTCCTCTACACTGCGCTGCTTCCAACGGTAAGCTGGATATAGTAAAATATTTTGTAGATGAGGAGAAAATTGATGCTAGCATTAAGGATAATAGTGGTTGGACACCACTACATTGGGCTTCTTGGAATGGTCACTTAGATGTAGCAAAGTATCTTATAGGTAGAGGAGCTAATCTTGTTAATATTAAAGACAAAGATGGAAAAACACCTCTAGATATTGCTGATCAAAAAGGTTACACAGATATAGTAGAAATTTTAAAGCAAGCGCAATCAGGGCCTATATAAAAAATATAATGAGTTGTTGATTGCTGTACTGGAAAATAATCTTATTAAAGTCAAAAATCTTGTAAGTCAAGGTACTAGCTTAGAAACTAAAGATAGTTATAGCTGGACGTTATTACATTTTGCTTCTATTTATAATTACTCAGATATGGCAGAATACCTTATAAATAAAGGTGTTGATATTAACGCTAGAGACCAGTATGGTAAAACTCCTCTACACCTTACTTCATGGTTCAATCGCTTAGATGCAATGAAGTGCCTTATAAGCAATAATGCTGATATTAATGCTAAAGATAACAATGGTAAAACACCTCTAGATGATTCTGGTTTTAATTCAGATGCAAAAAGAGTTTTAATGCAGGCACACTTAGATAAAGAATTATTGACTACTGTAGAAGGTAATTATCTTGAAAAAATTAAAGGTCTTATTGCTCAGGATGTGAGCAAAGATAGGCATGGTGCATATTATTATGCTTGGAGTGGTAACTTGAACATGGTCAAGTTTCTTGTTGAGAGAGATTGTGGATGCTACTGATAAATATGATTGTACGCTACTGCATTGGACTGCATTGAAAGGTCATTTAGAATGTTGCTAAGTTTCTTATTGGTAAAGGAGCTAATGTTAATGCTGAGGATATTCTTGGCAGGAAGCCCATACATTTTGCTGTTATAAACAATCATAAGAATATTATAGAGTTTTTTCTCCAATGAAAAGATAACAGGAGTCGATAGTTGCTGATAAACAAGGTCATACACCATTGCACTGGGCTTCTTGGAGTGGTCACTGGATATGGTAGAGTACCTAATAGGTAAGAGGGCCAATATTAATGCTAAATGTGAAGCTGATAGGACACCACTAGATATTGCTAGAGGCAGAGGACATAGTAACATTGTAAAATATTTAGAAGAAAAACTTAATCAAGAAAGAGAGAAAAGCCTGTACAACGCAGACGCCGTCATCACCATGGAGATCACAATCGTCATCAGAATCACTTATCAAGTAAACCTCTTGCTATAGACCAACCTAAGATAGCAGCAAGTAGTGGCACAAGACCATCTTCATGGATAAATGATTTATTTGGTTGGGTAAGGAGCTCAATAAGTGGATTGTTAAGTTCTAAACCTGAAGTAGTATCAAGTACTGAAAGTCCAATCTCACAAGTTGATGCAAAAATGGATGTAAATGGTACGATAATGTTACTTGATGTGCTGGTTAGAAAGGTAACGGGTCAAAAGTATATTTCTACAGTAGATCAGTCTATATCTCCACTAGAGGCACAAGGATATGCACTCAATATTACAAAGGGATTTGAGAAAGTAGTAGAGCAAGCTGGATTAAAAAGTGGTGTATCAATGCATCGATTAAATATTGATTTTGTGGAAATACAGAAAGAAGTTATAGGGAAAATCATGAGTGGTAAATTTGATGAGATTTCGGGGATTTTAAAATCGTATGTAGAGAAAGCATGTCCTGGTAGAGAAGCAGGATGCCCTGGTAAATTAAGCGAGAAAAGGTTTAATGAGTTTATGGCTAAATTTAATAAAGGATTAGATGTAATAGTAAATCAATCAATACAACAGATATTACACAAAATAGATGATACATTAGAGGTTAATAATATAGAAGAACAGCAAGGACCTAGGAGTTATTTAAATAATACTTCTATTCAAGGCCATTTGACTAGGAATAAGGTTAAATTAATTTCTTAATCTCATCTAAAGAAAGGCCTGTGATTTTAGCGGATAACATCAATAGAGACACCGGCCTTGAGTGAGTTTTTTGCAACTTCGATTTTTTCTTCTTGTCTACCTTCATGTTTAGCATCATCGAGTTTTTGTTCCAAGATAGCAGCTTCTTTCTGTAAATCCATGACCCTTTCTTCATAAGCTACTAAGTCCTTCTCATTCCAGTGAAACTTATCTAACTCATCATATGCTAGCTTTATTATTGGTGATTTTTCTGCTATTTTTCTTAAATCTTCATCCGTAGTTTCTTCTGCATATTTAAAGAAAAATAGCCAGCGATCTACTACATTTTCTAACTGCTCTTCTTTACTCTTAGGAAACTTTGGCAACTCAATGAAAAACAAATTGGAAATCTTTTAAATCATGATCATTAGTTTTTCCATCTCTTATGGTATGGCTAGATATATAATCAAGCTTATCAGGAAATAAATTACAATTAGAAATAGCAATAAAGAAAACCTTCTTTAAATCAATGTACTTACCACCTTTATCAGCCTGCCTTGAGTAAGCCTTAGCAGCGTAAAGTTGAGCGCGTTTTTCAATCCTTTATCACGAGCGAGTTGCATCTCAATCACGTACCTGGCCCCAGTGGAATCTCTGCACAGAACATCAACAATACTCTGCTTATCAGAGGCAATTTCAGGATCCATAATGGTGCTAAGGAATTCGACTTCTTGTATAGTATTTATTTCAGTAAATCCCAAAATATCATTCAAAAAATGGATAAGGATATTCTTATTTTTTTCAGTACCAAAAATTTTCTTAAAGGTCAGGTCCAGTTTTGGATCGAGAAACTTCGAAAGAGCCATGATAAGTTAACCTAGAAAGCATTGGTAATTATACACAATTCTGAAGAAAATATCAACTAAAATGCAAACATAGAAGTTTTTTGTATATCTTTATTTGGTAGTATTAACCTGTATAATATTTATGGCAAATATCTCAATAAGGTATCAAATAGCACAAAAAGTAAGGAGCTGGAGGTTAAAGCGAGGTTATACTCAAAAAGATTTAGCGGGAAAAATCGGCGTAACGTATCAGATAGTACTACAATATGAAAAAGGAACACGAAGGGTTTCGATTGAGAAGTTATACGCTATAGCAGAAGTATTATCGATTGATATTGTAGATCTCATTCCTGTATTAAATGAAAAAATCTGCCTTGAAGATGAGGGAGAGGAAAATTAGTAAGAAAATATAAAACGATTAATGATCAGGAATTACGTAGAATGTTTTGTTTACTAACCAAATTTGTTCAAGTTAGTGAGAAAAATAGTAAAAAAACGGAGAGAATAAAAATTGCAAAGGTCTGGTTAAAGCAGGAGTTTCTGTTGATACTGTTTCAAAAACAATTGGTCTGTCTGCTGATGAATGTGTTGAAGAAAAGGTTGGTTCTATCTACTACCAAATAGGCAAAAAGATAAAGGAATGGAGGCTAGTGAGAGAGTATACTCAAAAGGATTTAGGAGAGAAAATGAGTATAACGCGTCACGAAATAAGTAACTATGAGCAAGGAAGGACTGCTGTTCCACTTGATAAATTATATGAAATGGCAGAGGCGTTATCGATTAGTATTACAGATCTGCTAATAGAAGGAGATGAAGGTAGTGAAGTAGAAAATGAACTACCTGATTTGATAGAAGAATACAAAGAAATTGAAAGCCAAGAACTACGTAATGCACTAATAAAATCTCTGTTTGAAAGCATACAAATTTGCGAAGAGAAAGTGAAAAAGAGCAGAAAAGATGAAAATTGCAAAGGATTTAGTAAAAAGAGGAATTCCAAATCAACATTATTTTGCAAACGATAGGCATCTCTTTAGACGAAATTCAACAAGTTTAAATAAATAAAAATCATTATATATTAATTAATATTTACCTATTCATGAAAAAATAAGTAAAAAAGATTGAGAAATTGATTTGACTTCACTCGAAAGCTATGGCTCTATGCCAATGCTGATAAAAAAACAGCAGTAAATATTTAAAAAAAAGTTTGTTGTTAGTGAAAGGTAAATTATATGAATAAAAGTAAAGAAGAAATTGAATTCAGAATATTAGAAAGCAAAGGCAAAGCACTACTTGATCGTGAAATAATGGAAACGTTTCTAAGTGCAGTACATGAAAGGCCACAAGCTCAGGAAATTGCTAAAAATCTGGTGAATACTTATACAGGAGTAGGAAGGATTTTAGGCCGAGAAATGGATGACCTGAAAGTTATAGAAGGAGTAACTGATTCTGCAGTAGCAATGATTATGTGTGTTAAGGAAACACTAGAAAGTGTACTGAAAGAAAAGCTTAAGAGTGAGCAATAATGGACTTACAAGGGCTAGTAGAGTACTTAAACGTAAGTATTAGGTCACTCAGAAAGGGAATGTGTAAAAATACTGTATTTGAATAAGAGGCGCCAATTAATCGGAGAAAGAATTCCTATATTGGTGAAATGGGAAAAAAGCACCGGTATACATAAAGGAGATTACAAGAAAGGCATTAATAAAAAATGCAGCATTAATAATAATGTCACATAACCATCCAGGTGGGAGTTTAGAACCATCAGAAGAAGATCAAGCAGTAACAAAGAGCTTAGCAGCAGCGTGTAGTACTATAAGCGTTAGATTATTTGATCACATTATCATCACAAGTACGGGCTATTTTAGCTTCAGAGAAAGTGGATTGTTATAGCAGAAAGTATTTGCAAATCTACTCACTATAATTTATAATGAGTAATAGAATGTATAAACTAGGTTTATATACTTAAAAAGTATTTTTAATAGTGGAGGTAATTGTATGGGTGCGCCAAGCAAAGTGCGTAAAATTCAGTTAGTGAAAATCCAACCTAGGCAAAGTCTAGCAAACAGCCTAGAACAAACCATTATGCTGCGTAAGGTAAACGAACGTAGTAAAGCTAATGGAATGGACAATACAGGGTGCAACGAAAGTGAAGGTATTGAGTTCCGAAATTGCCAACATCATGGAGGTCGACACTTTCCATATAGTGGAAGACAGTATGAAGGATAACGACAAGGCAATGTTATCACTCACTCTATCGGGATCTGAGGCCGTGTCATGTGCTGAGGATGGAGTTTACGTAAACTTGGGAGATCCTTTGTATTCCTATTAAGGTACGTTGGAACAAGTCAACAAAGGCAAGAACTAACGGAAGATACAAAGGAAGTCGGACTGATTGATAGTACTCAGAGTGTGGGAAAGCCACATACAAGGGGGAAGCGATCAGCGGTATAGTAACTGGTTTAGGGATTGTTTACACCAACACAACAGAGGTTGGAATATGATGCAAGGAAAACTAAATCAGATAGCAGTAATCAAAAGATGCTGTGAATGCTACACTGAAGAGCCGTATGCGGGAAATTCGCAAGTACGGTTCTGTTGGGGGGATCATAGCAGGTTAAACCTAATAGGAGGATTTAAAGTTATGATCTCTACCAGACGTAATAAAATAATTGTACCTTTTGATGACAAAAAAAGGAGGCATCTACGAATAAACGTTGATCTTGATAGATTATCAAAAGGTGAGATGTTAAATGCTATTGTAGGAATTGGTCGTACTAGCCAGCAGCCTAACCTTTGTAAGCAAATTAATAAGGCTAAAAAGCTTGGAGATAAAGAAGTAGTACCTTTCCCTGGTAGAGAAGTTCGCGAAAACCAAATCAAACTATGGGAAAGGATTTGACTATATTTATGGCACAAAACCTGTAAGTGATCAAGAAGATAAAAATCCATTTGCCTCAGCTTTGCAAAAATAAAGCCAAATACAGAGAAGTTGAGTTGGTTTAAGAGTTCTATAGTAGAGGCAAAAAACGTAAATGAATTGCACAAAGTTATAGACAAAGTACTAGCTTCTGAGCAAGGCTAAATGCATGTAATGATGGGGAATGGAGCTTTGCAGAATATGTAGTATTGGGTACACATTTTCACAGATTAGAAAAAAGTGATCGAAAAAAGCTAATACGTAAATTAATGCTAAGTGGTGCAGAGTTTCATGATACGCTATTGCAGAATAAACTGATAGGTGAAATCTATAATGAGCTACAACCAGAAATTCAGCCACAGATAGATAGGCAACTAGAAGAACTAGAGAAAGCTGGCGAAAGTGCTCTTGAAGAAGGAGAGTTAATAGATCTAGAAATAGATAATAGGACGTTTTTTGTGGAATTTTCTGAGAACAGTAAAGTAGAAGTTGCCAAAATACTGGAAGCAAACAGAGAGTTAGGAAGTAATATTTTAAAAATTGGTAATGATGCAATTGAGGTTAAAAGTGAGAAGGGAGGTATAAGAAACTATACCGATATTTCAGATGGCAGCTCTGTCATGTTAGAATTTCCTACTAGCATTGGTAAACTAAATATTATATTGTACCAAGATATAAAAAAATATGATCAAGTACAAGTGAGAGTAGAAAACAAGGAAATGTGGGCTGAATTACAAAAAAGAGGGGAAGAAATAGGAAAAAATTGCCTTTTTGGTGAAATGACAGTCAAAAAAGTAGTAGAAGAAGGAAGTTTTATGAGATGTGGCATATGGAGTGAAAAGTATGCTTATAAAAAGAGATTAGCAATGATGAAGTATTGTCTTCATGGGTAAATAGGATATGTGGAGGTAGTAAAGAAACCTTTAGGGAACTTTAATTCATTTATTTTAAGGTTCCAGAGTCTGCTATTATATCTGGAGCCTTTGAGCTATAGTAGAAAATATTATATGTGGTTCTTTGCGTGGAAAGAAGTCTAGACTATGAAGTAGGACAAAAAAGTAAAAAATTGGAGGTTAGAGCGAGGTTATACTCAGAAAGATTTAGCAGAGAAAATTGGTGTAAAGTACTTGATGATACTGCAATATGAGAAAGGGAACCGTAGAATTCCAATTGAAAGGTTATATGCTATAGCTGAGGCACTATCAATCAGTATTACGGATCTTATTCCTGTATCAAAAAGCTGTCTTGAAGATGAGGGAGAAGAAATATTAAATCTAGTAAGAGAATATAAAAAAATTAATGACCAGGAGTTACGTAGAATGTTTTGTTTACTAACCAAATTGTTTCAAGTTAGTGAGAAAAGTAGTAGAAAATCGGAAAAAAATAAAAATTGCAAAGGGTTTGGTTAAAGCAGGAATTTCTGTTGATATTGTTGCAAAAACAATCGGTCTCTCTGCTGATGAATGTATTGAAGAAGAAGTTGGTTCTATATACTATCAAATAGGAAAGAAGATAAAAGAATGGAGGCTAGTGAGGGAGTATAACTCAAAAAGATTTAGGAGAGAAAATGAGTACAACCCGTCACGAAATAAGTAACTATGAACAAGGAAGGGGTTGCTGTCCTCTTGATAAATTATATGGAATAGCAAAGTGTTATCAATTAATATCATGGACCTACTTGAACTAACAGGAGATGAGATAGAAAATGAGCTACTTGATTTGATTAAAGAATACAAAGAAATTGAGAGCCAAGAACTACGTAATGCACTAATAAAATCTTTGTTTGAAGGGATGCGTATTTGTGAAGAAAAAGTTAGGAAAGCGGAAAGGATCAAAGCTGCAAAGGATTTAGTAAAAGGGGGAATTCCTGTTGATATTATTTGCAAGCGGTTAGGTTTACCTGTTGATATAGTTTTAGATGGGTAGCTCGTGAAAAAAATTATAGCAATAAAAGTTTTTTTCTTAAATGGAGGTATATATGTTTGTTTCTGTAAGAGATGTTAGTTCTATAAATTACAAAATAGGGCAAAAAATAGAAGATTGTAGATTAATGCAAAGGTGTACTCAAGCAGAGTTGGCAAGTAAAATAGGTTTAACATACCAAGAAGTAAACAGCTATGAAAATGGCTATAGCGCTATTCCTGTTGAAGTATTATATATAATAGCAAAAGTATTATCAGCTACTGTCACAGATCTGCTACCTGAATCAGTAGGAGTAAGAGAGTATAAAGATGAAGACGAAGAAATACTCTATCTAACGAAAATATACGAGAATCAAAAGTTAGGAAAAATAGTACCTTCGTTAGTCAGATTTGTTCATATTAGCGAGAAAATTAATCAAGAGAGGCAAGATTAGAGGTTGCAAAAAATCTAGTTAAAGAAGGAGTTTCAGTTGACATAATTTCCCAAGCAACCGGCTTATCTATTTACGAGTATGATAATACAGAGAAAGAAAGTCTGCACTGATTCTATATACTAAAGAGTAGGGCAAAGAATAAGAGAATGGAGATTAATAAGAAGATACACTCAAAAAGATTTGGCGGATAAAGTTGATTTAACACTCAAGGAAATACATGAGTACGAAAGAGGGTATACTGCCATATCATTTGATAATTTATATGAAATAGCAGGGGAATTATCAGTGAATATTAAAGTTCTGCTACCTAAAACCAGAAGAAAATAAAGAAGAAAATAAGTTATTGAGTTTAATAAACGAGTATAGAGAAGATGAGAATCAAGAATCATTAGATGCGTTAATCAAATCTCTATCTGAAGGTATGAAAAGTGGTAAAGAAAAGGTTAAAAAGCAGAGAAAATCAAGGTTGCAAAAAAATCTAGTAAAGGCAGGTATTGCGATTGATATTATCTTGCGAGCATCTGGCCTAACTGCTGATGAGTGTGAAAATTGAATTGTGTTAAAAACAGTTGGGTACTGAGAAATAGAGTATTAATATATAAGTAAAAATAGTTATATATTTAATATATTCTAAAAAATTTGTTTAGCTCTGCAGAATTTGACGTATCAAGATACAATATCACAGAATTTATCGACTACTTTTTGATTATCCTCTATCATTGCATTTGCCTCCTGCTGAAGAGATTTGATATTTTTTGATGGTAATATTATCCATGTCAGATGATGCTATTTTTAGCTGTGACTGTATTCTTAAATACTTACTACCTATAACTTGATTAAGTTGGTAGTTTACTACATCTAAACTTGAAGCAAACATCACATTCAGTAATGGCTTGATCCAGCCTATTTTTTCCAAATTTACTTGAGTTAGCATATTTTATACTTCTATCTGTTCTACCAGTACCTATCGATAACAGTACAATATCATCATTTGGAAATAACCTCTTACCACTTGCATATGCACAAGCCGCTGGATTATTGGCAAATACCCCACCATCCACTAATACTCTGTCTATCTGGTCAATTTTTAGATGTTTTGGCATGAAATAAGTAGGTGCAGCCGTTGCAGCTCTGAGCGCATCTTTCAGCTTAATATTACCTTCTTTCCAGTTTTTGAAGAAGAATGGACAATTATTGTGAATATCATAACTTGTAATCATTACATTACTTAATGTGTTTTTAGAGTATCCTCTCCAAAATATTTATCCAGTACAAATTCAATATTTTTATATGGGTATTGTGCACAGTTAAACCAAGATAATATTGATCGCCTGAAGAATGAAGATTTAAAAATATATGCTCCGTACTCTTGGTAAAGCTCAACTAGGTCGTTGGCTGAGTATTGGGGATTTCCCCGTTCATCTTTTTTACATAAACCTGCTACAACAATTCCACCAGTTGAGGTTCCTGCGATCAGATCAAAGATTTCAGCTATCGGTTTCCTTGCCCTCTTTTCTATTTCTGCTAGAATTATTGCTGGTATGATGCCTCTAATGCCACCTCCATCAACGGATAAAATGTATTTAATCATTGTGAGTTTGGGTAAAGATATTAAGATTTAATTTTTCCACTTAGAACGTGTAATTTAAACTCATCCAATTCCTCAGAAAGATTTTTCACCCTTTCCTCAAGTACGAGTACCTTTTCCATAAAACCATATTCAATGAGCTTATTGTGAAGTTGTACCCTTGAGTCTATAGCTAACCGAAGTAAGATTTCCCCGAGAGCTGAAAGACAAAATCAATAGCCAAATTAATATTGTGCCAAAAGCTTGGCAGCACTTTTCTTATGGCATGCTTAATGGCGAACCAGAACTTCTCAATCGGATTTAAATCCGGTGAGTATGGCGGCAAGAACAAAATTTTTACACCCAACATTTTCTATCAAATTTTTCGTTCTTGCAGATTTATGAAAGCTTGCATTATCGAGAACAATAGTCTGCCCAGGTTTTAATATAGGAACAAGTATATTTTTCTACATAAGCATCAAAAATCTCGCTGTTGCAGTAGCCTTCAATTACCCAGGAAGCTTTAACTTTTCCTTTATTTAGTGCTCCAATTATGCTTACCCTCTTTCTTTTAAACCCTGGTTTATCGGCAAATAACCTCTTGCCTTTTCGAGACCACCCATATTCATAAAATCTGTTGTCTTCTACTCCAGACTCATCTATGAATATCAAGTTTTCTTTTTCTATTCCTTCTATTTTTTTTATGAACTCCTTGCGTTTCTCTTCATTCCTTTCCTGATAAAGAAAAGTTTTTTTTATATGTATAGTTTACTTTTTTAAAAATAATTGTAGACTGTGTCTTTGCACATGTTGCCAAATTTTTCAATTATTTTTTCAACCGTAATATCTCGGTTTTCATCCAGAAATTTGACAAAGCCATCTAAGTCTTTAATTTTATGACTATGTCCCTTTTGGTAGCCTGAAGACGGTTTTATACTTCCTGTTTCTTCTCTTCTTTTCCTCACCAGTATATAGTTTTTCTATCAATTTTGAACATCTTGCTTACTTCTTCCATAGTCATTTTTTTCTCGTCTACCACTTTTAAAACTCGTTACCTCAGGTCCTCACTATATGGCTTTGCCATCATTCTACCTTAATTAAATCAGTATTATACCTTTTTACACTCCTTTGAGGAAACCTTATTTCGGTTAGCTATAGCTGTGCATTTCCATAGTCTTGAGGCACATCAGGAAGGCTTGGAAAACTAGATTTTGAACCCTAATTCTCCTGTCTTCCAATCTTGATAGGCTGATTGTCTTAAAATAGACAGTGTTCTTTCATACTCAAGATTTGTCCCTAATCCTTGTACTGCTTCCTCAATTAATTCAATCGCTGTTCTTCCACCTCCATCTCGAATATCTAAATCCTTTTGTGTAGCAACACGGACTAAAAGCTCTAAAATCTCGTGTTCATTTCTAGCAGCAGCTTCGTGAATAGCAGTCCTACCTTTCAAATTCTGTATGGATAAAATTTTCATTTGAGGAAACAAGTAATCCCTTTTAAGGAAAAGCTTAACTATATACCTATTACGATTTATTACCGCTTCGTGCAGCGGAGTATTCCCTAGATAATTTTTTTTACTGATATCACCCATAGCTCGAGCAAGAACTTCAGCTAAATCGCGTTCTTGTCGCATCTCTTCATTTGTTTTTCCTTCATCACCTATACCTATACTTTAGCAATGTAGTGTAATGGTGTATTTGTACGACTAAAATTCAATCGCTCTAAACCCACTTTATTAATCATGTCTAAAATCACAGATATTCTTCTGTGAAGAACAGCAAAAGTAAAAGGGGTGTCAGGATTAAAATTTTTTACATATTCTGGAAGAACTTCACCTGGAATTGGTTCACCTGGAGATAGTTCATCATAATTTCCTACTGAACCCAGAGTTGGTTTATTAGGATCTGCTCCTTTAGCAATAAGCTCTTTTGCAATTCTATCCATTGAATAATTGATTTCTCTTACGATCTCATGCTCCGAATGAATAAGCTTTACTAAAATATTCCTTTCAGCTAGAGTAAGTCCTCCATTAATGTACCTTTCTATAGGATTAAGGATTTCGATAAAAAAACTTCTAGTAATACTTGATTGTCCACCAAGAGAAGCAAAATGCAGCGGTGTCCAACCTTCACCAGTAATAGCAGCACTAATATCGATTCCTTTATAAAGGTAATAGTTTATTAGAGCAATAGCATAATCAGCTTTACCTTCGATAATTGCTTGACCTAAAAATGAAATTCCTTGCCCTGGATCACGAGAAGTAATGTCAATTTCATTTTGATCTAAGAATTCTTTAATCTTTTGATTAATTTCATCGGGATCTTGATTACCCCTTATAATGTTTAGTAGACTCTCATACAACCTTCTTGAATTGTTGTCTCCCTAACCCACCCATAATTTTATCCCTAGTGGATAGCTTTTTATATAGATCTATATCATCAAATAAACCTCGAAGCGCTTCTTTTTCTTCACCAGAAAACTCATCGATTCCTCTACTATGATATAGTCCAAGTTTACCTAGCAAATTCGCTCCATCAGATGGTATAGACATATCAAGTAATTCCTGCAATCCATTTAAAATTCGTCCCTCCTTCTCATTATCTATATTTTCCACCTCCTTCATACCTTCTTCTTCAGCCTGTGCAATCGCTTTCCTACATCGATCTATAATAGATTCAGAATCTCCTTCTCGACTCTGTCCATAACCAAGAGAATATCTTAATACTATCATAAAATCTTGTCTTATTTCTTGTAGCTTTTCTCTATTTGGACGATAATCATCCACATGCAAAACTTGTTCATCATCATCAGATCGTATAACGTCACTCATTATTCTTATGTTTTCTAAAGCAAGGATTCCACAGTTAAATGAATCTTCTTGCTGTCTTATACCATAAATATCAATATTATTGATCTCTCCCACCACTACCTCACTAATCCAACTAGGAGCGTGATTTCCAAGAGAATCAATATAATAAGCTGAAAGAGATTGTTGATTGTCGGAAGTAACAACCAATGTTACCCAGTGACTTCTTCCTAAGTTGATAATAAGCGCCAGTGGTCGTCTATCATGTCCCAATCTATCTTTGTATTGTTGTAATTGTTGCCTCAGTTGTTCTGCTGATCCAACTACTTCAAATATCACGTCGCCATCATCTCCATACCATCCATATCGAAACCTTGCTATATTAGCAATGTCTTCTTGACTTAACCAATAAGTGTAATCTCCTCTCTCAGTTGCGCTGATGAAAGCACTAGATCTAAGATCAGAGTTTTCATTCCTAGAATCTGCCTGCCCAGGAGAACGACGAGATCTACGTCCTTGTAATAAAAGCTTACGAAAATCTTGAGTATGATTTCTTGGACTTACTGTTGTTTCAACGTTTAAATCAGTTTTGTTACCTACATCGGAAACATTATTCAGAATATCGTGCATTGGCCTTATTAAAAATATAAATGGACTTGCTTATTACCATAGACTAAGTCCATTTTCAACAAGAATATTCTCTTGCAATATATATTTTCACTTTTTTACCACAGTTAGATCAAATAAAGCATTAATAGCAATACTCAAAGGATAATCTCATTAAGAAAAAATGGTCTTATTGCATAGCAAGTTGATAAATAAGATAATGCTTTGATTTTTGAGAAAGTTTTAATTTTAAATTAGATAATTCTTCCTTCTTTTTACTCCATTAACTTGAGCATATAGATTTTTTAACATCTTCTACTAAAAATTATCGTGCTTTCAAAACAAAAAAATTGATTACTACTTCTTCTGCAATAAATTCATATGGTTATTCAGAAAGAACGTGATAACCAGCTGCTAAATGTTGCTCAACGTTTGGATTATCAAGTCTTCTGCTTTGTTTTATAGCTTTTACAAATGCTTGCAACTCCAATCTAGGAACATGCCTCTTTTTAACATCCTTAAAATCCACAAATTCAATCAGAGATTTTTCTATTTTTAGGAAATCTACTACAATATCATTCTTGTAAATTTCAAAAAAAGCTTTTATACGAGTAGATGTCATGCTTTTAATATCATGCCCACACTTTGTCAACAAAATATCAACTAATGGTTTGTGATTATATAGAAAAATTTCTTTTTTTACTTCATTAGCTTTGTGAATTAAAATATGAGCATACTCTGGATATCGCTCTTTTATCTCTGTATCTCTTTCATTGTTAAATTTGCTGGATATATTTTCATTTGCTTCCCATATGCTAACTAGTTTATTAATGTTGCTCTCCTTCAAAAACTCATATAATGACTTATCTTCTTTTGCAAGTTTTTCAACATCTTTCTTACACTTTTGCAAACTTGCTTCATAGCTATTAGCTATAGTCCTATTATACCCTGGTTGAACACGATTTATAAGTTTATTTTTTAATTGCAAATTCGCTTGATTAATATGTAAGCCAGCAACTTCTAGTTTAGCTATGTGACTTACTATGCACTGACAAGCAGCTATTTCGTTTGTTCTTATGGCAGGATGTAATGCAACGAATCCTACTCTATCTCCTTTATTAATATCTGCACCTTTATCTATTAGAGCTTGTACTATTTCTACATAGCCAACTTCAGCAGCTAACATCAAAGGAGTATGCCCATCTTCAGTTGGTTCATCAACATCTACTCCTCCGTCTATTAGAACTTTCGCTATTTCTAGATGATGATCGACAATAGCCAAAATTAATAAGGGAAATCTAGTGCGTTCGAATGCTTTAATAATAGTTTTTCCTTTGTCTATTAAAACTCTTAACATTTCTAAATTGCCACTTTCAATAGCTAACAGTAATGGAGTCCATGTATGCTGATATACTTTGTTAATATCTGGGCCTATACTTATTAGAACATTTACTACATTTGTACAGCTACTTTTAATGGCTAAGTTGAATAATGTATGATCATCAACATTATTACCGTCAGTAACTTTAAACAGATGACCTACATCGAAATTGGTGTCTTTCCACTCACAATATTCCTTCAAGCTTTCCAAGCTTAACTTTTCTTTTATCCTTTCAACTATGTTACCTTTATCTAGATCATTGTCAGCATTTATAGCACTTAATATCTCTTTCCATATTCCGTATTCCATATTCCCTCAAAAGAAAATACTACTTATATCATATATTAGCAAAATAGTCAAATCTTTTCTTCTAGAGGTAAGCTTTGTCAATACTCTTATAAAACGTTACTGTAGTAAATATGTAATGGGGTTATCATAACGCTAACTATATCTCAAATGAATTATCATTACATAATATTAATAAATTAATAATATAGTCATTTCCAGCAACCAAAACCAGCTAGCGTGAGAACAATTTTGTTGGGAATGTGTTGGTCTACCACGTGTACCGTTCGAACTTTTCTATATAATAATCCCACTACATTGCAAAATCAGCTATATTAGCCTACTTTAACTAAATTTATATATGAACTAGCTTGCTTAGCTTCGTTGCACCAATTTTACGTTTTTATTTTCACAACCCTATTTTTACGCAACGCGTTCTCGCAAAGGTATGTACTTTTTGCAATTTTGGAAGAAGTAAATAATTAAAACTTTTGTGGTGCTAATTGGTATGGAGTTTTTGCTAAAAAAAGATCTTGACCTTAATTAAATAAATTTGTCATAATATATAAATTTGGAAAGTAAAGTTGTGAGTAGTGGTTAATATGTTATGAGCCAACATTAAGTGTTAGGTATGAATACGACTTCTCTAGTAGTATAGAGAATGCTGTATTTAAGCTATAAAAACAAATTTACCAAGCTTTGAAATGTTAATTACATGGAGAAGTATGTATGACAAACACCAAGTTAGAGAGAAGCCGGATGTGGTGAAAGTCACAAGTCCGGTTTTGAAGTCGAGTGGGGAGAGGTGACTTTCCTCACTTAGACAACTATAAAGAATGTTAATATAAGCGTGAGAACTCATAAGGGCTCATGTTAATTACTCAGCTCTTTATATTGTCTATGACTAATATTTAACAGAATTACGGAGAAACACAATGACTAAGCTATTAGAAACAGTATCGAAAGCAACGGGGTGCATTTTTCAAGATATTATTAACCATCCGTTTAATCAAGAATTAATGAAAGGAACGTTGTCAACGGAAAGGTTTTGTTACTACCTAGAACAGGATTCCATCTTTGTAAAAGACTGTTTTAATATTTTTACCATGATTGCAGCACGTTCTCGAAGTGTTGAATATGCTCAACAACTTCTGAAATTTTCATCTGATTGTATTACTGAACAACAAACTTTGCTTCCATTACTTAAAAGGGAGTTTAATTTCAAAGAAACAGGTAAACTTGCACCAGCAACGCTGGCTTATACAAGTTACTTACGCTACACATCTGTTCTTGAGTCTTTTGAGGTTGCTATCTCTGCAGTTTTGCCTTGCTTTTTGTTCTATCGGGCAGTTGGAAGTTATATTGCAAAAAACTCTGCAGAGAGTAATCCTTTTGTACGCTGGATCGAAGCTTACTCTAGTAAAGAGTTTTTAGTAAGTGTTGACAAAGCTATTTATATTTTTGACCGTCTTGCTGAACAAACAACAGAAACTATAAAGCAGCAAATGTGTGATGCATTTTATAAAAGTACTGTTTTGCAATGGCACTTTTGCCATGATGTCTATGAAATGCGTGTTTTTGATAATACAAAATGCTGATTTTTTATCCAGATGGCCTTGCTACATAGCTAGCTAAGTAATGGGAAGAATTCAAGCAGCAGCAAGTATTGGTAAGGTTTATAGAAGTGCCAAGTTAAAATTCGTATAGAAGGAGAGAAAACACAGCTCTCTAAAAAATACAAAAGTTAGAAAAATTATGCTTGCATTAGCTTTTATTCGTGCTATGTATTATACATAATATCTTTACAGGCTGGGTGTTAATTGAAGATATTTTTAAGTCTGGGCAAGTCTGTAATAAGGCAGAAGTAAACGAAACAATCAAAAAAGCAAGAGAAGGGCAATGGTTTTAATGTGGTTAGCTAAGGGGCTTTTATTATGGTATCCGTTTATATAATGTTAGGCGTGCTCTTTATTGTTATTCTCGATAGTTCATTAAACTCTTAATAAATAGGGTGAAAAGCTCCGTAAGCTCAAGGTAAGGAGAAATAGCAGGGAAATAAATATTGAGTTAATAATTTAGAGATTCTTCTTAAGAAATTATTTTCTTGATGATTATGATTTTTTGAATATACACTTTTATGTTGGATTCAAAGGAGATTGGATAATAGGCTGCTCTACATCTTCCACTTTCTCGAGCTTGGTGTTGGGGTTTATGATATTGTACAGCGCAAAGCTCATACACACCAATCCAACTACTCCCACAGCTACTGCTACTGTGACATCGATTTTCAAAACATAAAATACAACACCGCTCACTAATAACGCTGTGCCAACAATACCTGCTACGATTGCCTGTCTTTGCCGTGTTGAGGGTCACAGTGTTGCCAGATCCACTACATGGCTCAGCGAAAGATGGGCTGTCAGCTCTATCAACGGAAGTTGGCTCTAAAGTAGTTGAATCATTTTGCACTTCTTCGCTGTTTTCACATATAGGCTGAAGACCTTCACTACTTTTATTAACATCTTCACATAATCTGGTGTCAGTGGCAGCTTTATCAATTACAGTTTTATGCTCCACATCAAAACTACATACTTCAGTTACTATTTCACATGCGTTAGCCGGTGTCTCGATATTACCGATAGTATCTTGAAGCACTTTTTCACTTCTAGCTGTAGTAGTTTTGGCTGTTACAACAGTGGGCTTCTGGGTTGCTCTCTTATTAAGAATATTTCCCAGTTCTCTTACAGCTTCACTATTTTCACACGCTTCAGCATAGGTGAATGGGGTGTAAGTTGTTTCCTTGCCATTTGAATGTTTTATAATTATTCTCTTTTTTAGAATATCTTTCAAAATACCATTTTCCTCAGAGATTTTTAACACTGCTCTAATCATGTCATTGTCTCTACGTGATATAGCATCTGTAAGTATTGTATGAGTTTCTTCCCGACCATCTGAATGTTTTGTGGTCATTTCTTCATTCAGAACTTCCTTTAATAGTTTTTGTTTTTTGGCTAAAAGATCTTTTACAGCTTGATTATTTTTATGACTTATAGCATAATGTAGTAGTGACAACGTCTCCTCTCTACCCTGATATTTGTAAGCTATTTTCGCTAAAAGAATCGTGCTTGCGTTATAGCTGGATTTTTTAAATATTCCATTTCTGAACCTTCCAGCAATACCTTTCCCTTCCTCTATTTCTCTTGCTAACTTTTGAATATTCTTTCTATCTTTATTTGTTAATTCATATATATCACATACTAATTCACCAGTCAGTTTTGACGTTTCCATAGTGCTTGTTCCTCCTATTATAGATTTATTGATTTAGTGGTAGTAGTTGAAATAGTGCAGTTACTCACCCCATAAATTTGGTGCTCTCTTTTGATCAAAGGTGTCTTGCTGCTTGAAATGTTTTCCTTGTAAAAATTTAGCTTATCTTTTACATTGAAACAGCATTAAGACGATTTGCCTTTTTTTGGATGTAGAAATTTTCTAGGAATTGTCTTCTTGAGTTCTATGGTATTTTGTTTAACATTGAAACAAGAGTCTGTTGTCGTTTAATCTGCACAGATTGAAGATAAATGAATACCTTCAATACCATGACAAGGGGGCTGGCGGAGTTTGTCAAGTAGGTTTTTTCGTCTCTATTCCCAATAAAAGTTCGTTATTGGTTATGCAGGAAGTCTAATACTGTCATAAAAGGAAGTTTTCTTGTGCGTGTGAAACTTTTTTTCCAACACAATGGATCTTCTGAAAAGTTTTCGAGTATATTGTATTTTTAATTTGTAAAATAAGATTTTTCCCTTTTTGCATGTTTCACCTAAAAAGGACACATTTTAGACTTCTTTGTTGAAATAAAACAGAAACAAAAGTGCTGTTTATTGCAGCTTTTGGGTAATTTAATGGTAAAAATTTTAGAGAGAAATTTTACACACAATCGCAGACATTTTTCCTTAAGTTGACGCCATTGAGTGAACGGTTACCTTAATTAGAAGTCTAGCTTTAACTTTAAATGGACTACTCAACCGTGACAGACTTAGCTAAATTTCTTGGACAATCGGCATCTAACCCTTTTTTTGCTGCAGTAAAGTAAGCAAGGAATTGCATAGCAACACTGTAGATGATTGGAGAGATAAAATTATCAGTGTCTGGAAGTTGCACCACATCTGCGCAAACTCCCCTTAGGAATGGCGCTCCTTGCTTATCACTGAAGGCAATTACTTTGCCTTTTCTTGCAATAATCTCTTGTATATTAGATAGCGTTTTAAAGAATAAACTATCATAAGGGATAATTGCTATAACAAGCACAGCAGAGTCTATTAAAGCAATAGAACCGTGCTTCATTTCTCCCGCTGCAATGCCAATGGTATTAATGTATGAAAGCTCTTTTATCTTCAATGCGCCTTCCATTGCAACTCCGTATGAACTTCCTCTGCCGATTAAAATAACGTTATTGTGTTCTAATATACTGCCCGATATATGTTGTATTTGCATCACATTCAAAACGTGCTCAACATACTCGGGAATAGAATTGATAGCACTGCTTAGCTGTTTTATTCTCTCTCCACCCAGTATACCTTTTATTTTTCCAAGCTCCACGGCAAAGCATGCTAAAGTTGCAAGTTGCGCAGAAAAGGTTTTTGTTGAAGCAACACCAATTTCTGGCCCAGCAAGAGTATGTAACACAATATCTGAGATCTTTTCAATGCTGCTGTTAAATGTGTTAGTTATACTAATGATTGTTTGCTTCTGTGATTTCGCATAACGCAGCGCTTCTATGGTATCTGCAGTTTCGCCAGATTGAGAGATGAATAACCCAATGCTGCCTTCTTCTAGCTTGACGTTGCTATACCTAAATTCTGATGAGATTTCTAGATATACTCGAACTTGAGCGACACTTTCCAGCCAATATTTTGCTATTAGCCCGGCAAAATAAGATGACCCGCATCCAACTATAGTAATGTAACTCCGCTCAGAAAACAATTTTTTGTTGACCTCTTTATATTGCTTGTAAAATTGATTTATTGTTTTGTTTAATGCACGCGGTTGCTCAAAAATCTCTTTTAACATGAAGCTAGGATACCCATTTTTGCTAATTAGAAAATCACTTGGACTACTATTTTCTATACTACGTTTAACTTGTGTACCATTGTTGTATATACTAACTCCACTAGATTTTATCACTGCAATGTCACCATCTTCCAAATACGATATTCTTTCCACAAATGCACTTAAAGCATTAGAGTCAGATGCAGCAAACACTGTGTTACAGTTATAGCCTATTGCTAAAGGCAAATTTCTCTTCGCAACAAATAAGGCATCTGGATATTCTGCAAATAATAAGACCAAGGCAAATGAGCCATGTAAGTTGTTTAAACACTTAAATAGAGAATCAACTGGCGACAATCCTTCATCAAGATATAAGGTTAGCATATTTGGTATGATCTCTGTGTCAGTATCAGTATGGAATAACATTCCCCTTTCTTCTAGACCCTTTTTTAGCAGATTGTAATTCTCAATTATGCCGTTATGAGCAACAACAACATTATTTGTATGAATGGGATGAGCATTTTTAAGACCTGGAACTCCATGTGTAGCCCAGCGAGTATGTGCTATACCAACTGTACTGTGAGACATCTTGCTTTCATCAACAACTTCATACAATCTTTTAACTTTACCTTCTGATTTTTTGACTTCTATCTCGCCTTCGTTATTTATGATTGCTATACCTGAGGAATCATATCCCCTATATTCCAATTTTTGCAGCCCAGTTAGTAAAGTTGGTATTACTGAATCACCGCTACTTACTACACCAAATATTCCGCACACAAATGGATCACCAAATGAACTTTCTTTTAAAGTTATGCAGCATTTTTGCCTTTATCATCTTTTCCCTTTTTACTTTCCTCTGGTGGTTGATTTTTATTCTTTTTATCACTCTTTTCGATTTTGCCTTTTTCAATTGGTTTAGCTGCCACTTTTTGAGTTTCTTTGTTTAAAACTTCAGATATAGCGGACTTTAGGACTTTCACCTCAACTTTTGGTGCTATTTCTATTATAAATTGTGCATTTGCCTCATCAACTTTATTAACTTCACCTATTATCCCGCCAGAAGTAATGACTGTATCACCATGTTTTATTTGATCTATAATTTTTCTATGTTCTTTTAGTTTTTTGTGGTTTGGGCGAATAATGAGAAAATAAAATACCACAAATATTAAAATCAATGGAATAAAACTAGCAAAAGATGCGCCGATACTTGATGCATTGCTAGTTGCATCTGCTGCAAAAACTTCAGAAATGAGCATATTTAATCCTAATTGTTAATAATAAAAACAAACCTATTTAAGTATTAATTACAATACCATGCCATGTCAAGTCTGGTGAAAACGTTTCTAAATACCGGCAATAATATTGCGGATTTTAGATTATGCTAAAACCAGTATGGCGGGAGTGATGAGACTTGAACTCACGACCTCATGCGTGACAGGCATGCGCTCTAACCAACTGAGCTACACCCCCCTAATTTCTTTTTAGCGTTTTCGGGCTTCGACTTTAAAGCTAATAAACATGTTGCCCTTTGTCAATATTTTTTGTTTGCGCTTTGCTGTCTTTTCTATTACTATGTAAATAATTTAATTTCACACATGGCTTGTACAAGTAGTCCCATTAGGGTTATGCCATGGAAGATAAACTATTTGGAGGAATGATATATGACAAATTTGCCTGAAGTCACTGTGCGTGATTTAGCCGAATCTGGTGTACATTTTGGTCACAAAATTAGTCGCTGGAACGCAAAAATGGCTCCATACATATATGGAGTGCATCAAGAAAATCGTATACATATAATTGACTTGCGAAAAACATTACCATTGCTACAGGTGGCCATGAAGGCTTTATATGACGTTGCATCTCAAGGTGGTCGCATTCTATTTGTTGGTACAAAGTTTCAAGCTTTTGATATTATTGCAAGTGAAGCGATTCGTTGTGGTCAATATTATGTGAATCATCGATGGCTTGGTGGTATGCTTACTAATTGGGGCACTGTTTCTTCTTCGATAAAAACCTTGATGCAATATGAGAAAATATTAAATGACGAGGATAGCATTTTAACAAAGAAAGAATTGGGGAACATTGAAAAGAAAAAGCAAAAGCTTGATAAGGCGCTTGGTGGTATTAGAGAAATGGGAGCAATTCCTGATATCTTATTCATCATTGATACTAATAAAGAGCATATCGCGGTTAAGGAGGCTAAAAAGTTAGGAATTCCAATAGTTGCAATACTTGATACTAATTCTGATCCAGATGATATTACTTATCTAATACCTGGAAATGATGACTCAAGAAAATCAATAGAGCTCTATTGTAAATTAGCTACCGACTCTATATTAGCTGGAATAGAGTCTAGTCTAGCAAGATCTGGAGTTAAGATTGATAATATAAAAGGTGATGAGTTTATTCAAGAAAAAGAAGATAGTATTGTGCAAACTAAAAGGAAACGTAGTAAAGTTTACAAAGAAGAAGAAAGGGAGGTAGTAACAAATGAGGATGAATCCAGATAATATAAGGGAATTACGTGATAGGACAGGGCTTGGCTTAAGTGACTGTAAAAAAGCATTAGAAGAATGTGATGGTGACATCAAGAAAGCCGTTGATAAGTTGCGTACAATAGGTCTTGCTAAAGCTGACAAAAAATCTGATAGAGTAGCTTCAGATGGGCTCGTTGCTATGTGTTTGACTGAAAATTATGGTGCATTGGTTGAACTCAATTGCGAAACCGATTTTGTTGCAAGGAATGAGAAATTTATAGAGTTAGTTTCAAATTTAGCATCAATTGCTCATCAAGAACGCTGTATCAGCGTTGATGAGTTAAAAAATGCCAAGTATGAAAGCATTGGCACAGTGCAGGAAGCTATTATGAATGGTACGTCAGTTCTTGGTGAAAAGTTAGAGTTGAGCAAGCTTTGTTACCTAGAGACTAAGGATGGAGTTGTTGCTGGTTATGTACACGGTGATGTACGTGGTTTAGGTAAAACTGGCGCTTTAGTTGCATTGCAATCACCCGGTGATAAGGCAAAGTTACAGGAAATTGGAAAACAAATAGCGATGCACATAGTTGCTATGAAGCCTGAAGCTTTGTCTATAGATGATTTAGATCAAATGAAGTTGAAAAATGAACGTTCTATAATTGAAGAGCAAGTAAGGAGCTTAAATAAACCTGAAGAAGTAGCAAAAAAAATAGTAGATGGACGAATGGCTAAGTACTATGAAGAAGTTGTTTTACTAGAACAAAAGTTCATAAAAGATGATAAAATGAAGGTTTCTGATTTTATAAAATCAAGCGAGGTGAGTGCTATTAAATTATCTGATTACAAGTTACTTGTTTTGTGCAGTGCAAACTAAATGGCAAGAAATGTCTTCCTTAGCAGATAAAGTAAAATACTCTAGAGTGTTATTGAAGATCTCTGGTGAAGCTTTGATGGGGTCACAGTCTTTTGGCCATGATATGGGAATAATAAGCCAATTATGCAAAGATATAGCTGATGTTAACAGGCTTGGAGTTCAGGTATGTATTGTTGTTGGTGGTGGTAATATCTTTCGTGGCGCATCTGCGTCTTTAAGTGGCTGTGAAAGAGCAAGCAGTGATTATATTGGAATGCTTGCAACTATAATCAATGCTTTAATTTTACAAAACTTTTTAGAAAAAAATTTAGTAGCTTCTAGGGTATTATCTGCAATACCCATGGCCACTGTATGTGAACCTTACATAAGAAGGAAAGCTATTCGTCATTTAGAAAAAGGTAGAGTGGTAATTTTTGCAGCAGGCACAGGCAACCCATTTTTTACTACAGATACAGCTGCAGCCTTACGTGCTGTTGAAATGAATTGTGATGTTATTCTAAAGGGTACACAAGTAAATGGTGTATACTCCGCTGATCCGAAAAAAAATGAGGATGCTGTAATGTATGATAGGCTTTCTTACACGGATTTATTGACTCGTGATTTAAAAGTTATGGATGCATCAGCAATTTCACTTGCTCGTGAGAATTCTATTCCAATTATAGTTTTTTCTTTGAAGGGAGAAAAAATAGTTAATATTATTAAGGGTCAAGGTACTTATACTATAGTTTCAGATTGTAAACAGTAGGTAATTTATGTTAAATGAAATAAAAGCTAAAACAAAAGAAAGAATGCTAAAAACTATTCAGTCCTTTCATGATGATATTAAAGGCGTACGCACTGGTAGAGCTAGCGCATCGTTGCTTGATGGTATAGTTGTAAATATCTATGGTGGACATCAAAAGTTAAATCAGGTTGCAGGCGTTTCAGTTATAGATAACAAAACCCTATCAATTAAAGTTTGGGATATTAATGTTGTAGGTGAAGTGAAAAATGCTATATTAAATGCCAACTTGAATTTAAATCCTGTTGTTGAGGGCAATACCATACGTATAGCTCTTCCGGATTTAACACAAGAAACCCGTGAAAAATTAGTAAAATTATTGCATCAGTTTTCTGAAAATGCGCGGATTGCCATCAGAAATATACGCAGAGATGTTATGGAAGAAATAGAGAAAATGAAGGGAAATAAGGAGATCTCAGAAGATGATTTTCATGGTGCTAAGAAGGAAATACAAAATATTACTGATGATAATATAAAAAAGATTGATGGTGAATTGTCCATCAAAGAAAAGGATATATTGCATCACTAAGGTAATATGAAAGAAACCTTCAGTAGTGAATATGAACGTTGTGATTTGAGAGCAAATTCCACCAAGAAGGGCGTCATCCGAGTAGCTGACACTGGGATCAAACTTCTTATCCAACCTCATCAAAAACGTTTATTTAGTACAAGATTAGCTACTTTCTGTGCTAGTTTGCTTGTAGACAAGCAAACTTTTCTGGATCCCAGTGTCAGCTACTCGGATGACAGAAGAGAGTACTGGGGTTACAGAAGAGAGTGTTGGCGGGTGGTTTAGGTGAACTTTAAATGTTGAATCAAGAATCTTTACCGAAACATTTAGCAATTATTATGGATGGTAATGGTAGATGGGCAAACAATCAAGGAAAGGTAAAAATTGATGGTTATAAAAAGGGCAGTGAAGTTGCATACGATATTGCCAAGTATTGTACGGACCTAACCATACCCTACTTAACTTTGTACGCAT
>JARUHQ010000082.1:0-27907 GCA_029955515.1 Chrysomela aeneicollis | reverse complement strand
ATGAAGACGCCTGCCGCGCCGCCGTCGCCAGCGTGTTGCAGCGTTTCGGGCGCATTGACGGACTGGTCAATAACGCCGGGGTCAACGATAGCGTGGGGCTTGAAGCCGGGCGTTTCGGCGTTCGTCGAATCCCTGGAAAAAAACCTGATCCACTACTACCTGATGACCCACCTGTGCGTTGACGCGCTGCGGGCCACCCGCGGTTCCATCGTCAATATCAGTTCCAAGGACTGCCCTCACCGGGCAAGGCGGCACCAGCGGCTACACCGCGCCAAAGGTGCGCAACTGTCGCTGACCCGGGAATGGGCCACCTCTTTACTGGCTGATGGCATTACGGGTCAACGCCGTGATCCCGGCCGAAGTCATGACCCCGCTCTACGAGCGCTGGATCAGCAGCTTTGCCGACTCCGAGGCAAGCTGGCGAGCATCGTCGAAAAGATCCCCTTCGGCCAACGCATGACCACCAGCGAAGAAATCGCCGACAGCGTGCTGTTTCTGTTGTCGCCACGCGCCTCCCACACCACTGGCCAATGGCTGGTGGTGGATGGCGGCTACACCCACCTCGACCGGGCGCTGGACATGAACCGCCAATGCCTGGCCCTGGACCTGATCGACGACACCGGCGCTGATTGCGAATACGAGCGCTTGCATCAACGGATCTGGCCACAGATCAGCGCCCACCTGCACCGCCATGGCGTACTGGACATGCAGATCTGGCGCCTGGGTACACGGCTGTTCATGGTCATGGACACCGGCCCGCAGTTCAGTAGCGACGCGTTTGCACAGGCCGCTGCCAGCGACCCCAACGTGCAGCAATGGGAAGCACTGATGTGTGCGCTTCAGCAACCTACGCCCTGGACACCACCGACAGAGAGAATGGGCACCAATGACCCCGAATCTTCAACCTCACATAACCCTGTAGGAGGCGAGCTTTCAAGATCAAAAGATCGCGAGACAAGCTCGCTCCTACAGATGATTCGATGATTCGTGCCGGC
Organism: Chrysomela aeneicollis; assembly: GCA_029955515.1. NCBI lineage: Eukaryota > Metazoa > Arthropoda > Insecta > Coleoptera > Chrysomelidae > Chrysomela > Chrysomela aeneicollis. The sequence goes on along the minus strand of JARUHQ010000082.1, from coordinate 26,912 downwards.
AGATACAACGCTCTAAAAACAACAGACAGAGAAGTAGGCACCAATGACCCGGATTTTCAGCCTCACATAACCCTGTAGGAGCGAGCTTGCCTCGCGAGCTTTCAAGATCAAAAGATCGCGAGACAAGCTCGCGCCTACAGGTGATTCGATGATTCATGCCGGCAGATACAACGCGTCTAAAAACAACAGACAGAGAAGTAGGCACCAATGACCCGGATTTTCAGCCTCACATAACCCTGTAGGAGCGAGCTTGCCTCGCGAGCTTTCAAGATCAAAAGATCGCGAGACAAGCTCGCGCCTACAGGTGATTTCGATGATTCATGCCGGCAGATACAACGCTCTAAAAATGTAGTGGTCTAATGAAACCGGACACCCATTTAGGCGAGAATGCTCGCCAGAACGAGGTGTCAGATGACCAAACAACGCCGTACCTTTCCCCCTGAATTCAAACGCGAGGCTGCCGACCTCGTTCTCAAGCAGGATTACAGCTTCATTGAGGCCAGCCGCTCGCTTGGTGTCGGCGAGTCGGCTTTGCGCCGATGGGTCGACCAGGTGCAGCAAGAACGCACGGGCGTCACCCCGCAGAGCAAAGCGCTGACCCCGGAGCAGCAGAAAATCCAAGAGCTGGAAGCCCGAATTACTCGCCTTGAGCGGGAAAAATCGATCTTAAAAAAGGCCACCGCGCTCTTGATGTCGGAAGATCTCGAGCGTTCGCGCTGATTGACCAGTTGAGCATCCACGAGCCGATTGATTGGCTGTGCAAGGTGTTTGAAGTGACCCGCTCGTGCTACTACGCTCGGCGTCTCAGGCGCCGCACACCGGATGTAGAACGCCTTCGATTGCGCAGTCGGGTGAACGAGTTGTTCACCCAAGGCCGCAGTGCTCCCGGTAGCCGTAGCATCATGGCCATGATGCAGGGCGACGGCGAGCAGATCGGGCGATTCAAGGTACGCAGCCTGATGCGCGAGCTAGAGTTGGTCAGCAAACAACCGGGATCGCATGCTTACAAAAAGGCAACGGTCGAGCGGCCCGACATCCCTAATATTTTGAACCGAGAGTTTGATGTGCCCGCTCCTGACCACGTCTGGTGTGGCGATATCACTTACATCTGGGCTCAAGGGAAATGGCAGTATCTGGCGGTTGTGCTAGATCTTTTTGCCCGCCGTGTTGTGGGCTGGGCGTTGTCGGGAAAGCCGGATGCCGACTTGGTCATCAAGGCCTTGGACATGGCTTACGAGCAGCGAGGGAAGCCTCAGGGTTTGCTGTTCCACTCCGACCAGGGCTCGCAATATGGAAGCCGGAGTTTTCGCCAGCGCCTTTGGCGATATCGCATGCGTCAGAGCATGAGCCGGCGAGGAAATTGTTGGGATAATGCGCCGATGGAGCGGGTGTTCAGGAGCCTGAAAACCGAGTGGATACCGACCATGGGCTACGCGACGGTCCAACAAGCTCAGCGGGATATCAGCCATTTTTTGATGCACCGGTACAACTGGATTCGACCGCACCAATTTAATGGTGGGCTGCCACCGGCTCAGGCCGAGAAAAAACTTAACGCAGTGTCCGGGATTAGTTGACCACTACACTGATCCCCTACGCCGCAGCACTCGAAGACTATGAAGAGCTGCAAAGTTTGGAAGAGAATTTGCGATATAGAATCACCGATAAAAAAAGACAGGTCGGCTACCGTGAACGGGACATCGAGACCCTCAATCAGCAGATCCATCGCCGAGAAACACTGGCCAATCACCAAAGCCTGATGGCTGGCTACATCGAAGCCATCACTACATGGAAGGCTGACGAAGAAGAGCTAAACCAAAAACGTGACAGCATCAGTACGCGCTTGGAGCAGGTCCGTCAGCAAGCACATGAAGATATGACAAAAGCTCGGCAGGCAGAGACAGAGGCCGCTACAGCTTATGCACAGGCAGTCGCTTGGGGCGATGTCGAAGGTGAGAAAAAAGCTAATGACGACGCTCAAAAAGCTGCAAAACATCTCACCTCAGCCGCAGAGCATCATCGTCGCCAACAGCTGATTATTACTGCGCTGGAGCAAGAAATCGTCACTATTGATCGACACATCTTAGAAGCACAGAAAACGCGCGCAGACATTGAAAACCAAGCGTCACGCTTGGCAAACACAGTGCTTGAAGAAAAGTGGAATGCTGCTGCAATAGCTCTGCTCGAGGTAGGCGGCAAGCTATGGGCCGCTCGGCGTCTTATCGATCGCGACCCAATAGCGCTGACGAACCTGAAAATCCCTGAGCAGGGCGAAAACTACGGGCCTTGGGGCTGGAGCGATCTTTCAGAACGCTCATATCAGCATAGCTTCGAAGACGTACTCGCTATGTAACGCTGCTTTCCCCCGAGACGGCTTTGAAGCAAGGCCGTCTCGGTCACCCAAGAGGTCCCACCATGAACGCAGCTACACAGAGCAAAATCAGCTATTCGGATTCCCTGAAAGCCAGGAAAACGCACCTGAACGGACTGATAAACCTCGTAAAGCCAAGGATAGGGAAAGCTACAAAAATAGAGTCAATGACGATTTCCGCAATCAATGCAGAGATTAGCGTCATTGAACAACAGCTAGCAAAACGGAGTTAATGCCAAGGCGGAAGCCATCTAGGCTTCCGCCTTGGCTGAACTTCAAGTTTCTGCCAAATCCTACAGCCCTTGCCTCATACGTATGATCTCGAGATAACAATCATGGCGTTAATTTTAGGAAAAACTCACCCAGCTGAGTGTCAAGGACGTCCGTAGGATTGTCACCATAAGATCTTGCACGAACGAGATCTTTGAGCTCTTCGTCAGAGAGTAAGAGTATGAGCTTGTCAGCCTCAACCCAAGCTCGTCTCCGAGCTAATAGCGCTGATGTAGATGGTTGCTTACGACTACATAATACGCCGAACGTACGCATGGCCTTTTTATAGAGGTACTGCTGAATCGACTCCACTTCTCTCTGGCCGACAGCATCAGTGTAGTTTTTAAACTCTGCGACCACGAAGCGAGTTGATGAGATTCTTTTGATCTCTTGCCAGAAGGCTTGCTCACCGGAAATTGGGTAGACCGCATCTCTGATATCTAGACCATCCTCGCTCCTACTTTGCACAAAGGGGACGCCTAAGTGCGGAAAGAACGCATAGTTCAGAATCTCTACGCACAGATCCTCAAAGGCGCTAAAAGTCGCCTTACCGGGCGAAAGCTTTTCTAGCCTATCGATAAGCTCCTGTGCTCTAGGATCCAGTTGTGTGAGCTCATCCTGACCTCGTTGTGCGGTTGCGCGGGCATTCAAGATCAAGGTGAAGTCTTGCTCGACCTCTGGGTTCTTAGATAGAAGGTCGTCCAAGTGGCGGCAGTCCCAAATAGTGATGCCTTCACGTGCTTCCACGTCGTCCTTGAGGGCCTTAGGGAGCATCATTGAGACGATCAACAGTCCATTGTCTGCACCAGTCAGCTGCTTAGCTGAGTTGAGTTGACCCGCCGACCTTCTAATTACACTCGTTCCAATTCTCGGTCGTTTGAAATGCTTTACTTCGGCAACCCAGGTGCTTCCCGAGGGGTCTGAAAATGTGAAGTCCACCCCAATATCTAGGCTTTTCGCTTCTTGGTGCTGGAATGTGTAGCCCCCAACTCTCAACAATCGAGCACAGAGCATTTCGAATTCTTGCCAGTTGAGTTTTGAATAGTCCATTAATGCTATAGCTCCAATTTCGTGGGGGGGGGCGGCTCAAAGGCTAATTCACCACCTTAGTGTGAGCACCACACTTATGGCCAAAAAGGCTGCATTCAGTGTGTTACTTGCACTCATAAGCAGTGCCCGAGGGAAGCTCTTTCAAAAGCACCTCTCGAAATGCCCGGCGATGGAAAACGAGCTGACTTCCAAGTGTTCTGTGCGTATTTATGCGATCTGGGTTCACCGTACCGCGCTTGAAGTATCGCTGATGAATCTTATAGGCATGCATCTCGTCAACCTTGGGGAACGAATAGGTAGGACGTAGCTGATAAAAGACGAAGTAAGCTGGGTTATCTTGAGAAATGGTTTCCACAGCAGTGAGAAACGCCGACCCTCGCTCCGGAGCGCCCTTCAGACGACTTCCGCGATATGTATCAGAGCAGGTGGTGCTGTAGTGCCAGCCTCGGGTAATGCGGGTAGCTATGCCATCACTTCTACTACACTCGCCGATTTTGAGGAATTGAGTATCTTTCGCAGAAAATCGGTAAAAATATACTCCGAGCGACCGGTCGAGACCGGCATTACGCAACCCAGCCAACACCCTATTTTTTGGGCCTGGTTTCAAAAGATCGCTTGGTGACCGCAGACAAATACAGAAGACTCGCTCCAGTCCAGTACCACGGCCAGAGTCGGCCTCATAGGTCTCCCACTGCATAAAAATTTTCCATTGAGTGAAAATTCAAGAAATTTCGCTAATTGGGACTGCCTCATATTGTCAGTGATTAATGATCCATTCTAACCACCATCTGAGATGGGCCTCGAGCATCCGCAGGACGAGGGCTATCAGTGGCCTACGCTCATACAGATGGAGTCGTATCAATCAGCCCAACGTTTCAAGATCACAAGTCGCCTGCATTTGCATAACCCTTGGGGTGACTCGAAATCGAATGCCAAAACAATAGTCGGCAACGCAGAAGATGAAAGACCGATTGCATGAGTTAGTTCAGCTGCCATTTTGACTGTGGATTTTTCGGCGCGTCTATGCCCATTACGATGTCTGGGTAATATCCTCTTCGAGCTCCCTTACAGCCTTGGTCACCTTGACCGCGAAAAGCCGCTCCACTTGATCATCGCGTAGGTTTTTCACATCGCCCACCCACAGCGCTAGTACCGCACGTTTTTCTACGATGCTGTAGTCGTCGAGGTTGGGAATGTAAGCATGGTTACCAGCTCTCCCACGTCGAAGCTCATAGAAGGTCTTGATTAGCGATTTGGCTTTGATCTTACCGTCGAGCAAGAAACGCTTGCTCAGATTGCGGATTGTGTGATTAACCGAGCGAAGTTGCGAAGTCGACGTAATCTGGGAAAAGTACGAAGCCCAGCCTCGACGTTTTCCGCCGAAGAAGCACCCAGTGATTCGAAGATTGACCTTCCACTCGCAGTACGCCCTGGCACGCTCCATATCCTTTGGGGTACGTGCCGCTGCAACCTTGTGCCGGTATGCGGTGAAGATTTTCGCGATTGAGGATTCGAAGCGGAGAATGTTCTCGCGGCGGATGATGATATGACCGCCTTCGACTTGATACCCCAGAAAGCTAAATGGGTCGGTTAGAGGCGCAAACTTGGACTTCGACTCAGGGCCAAATTCGTGAGGTTTCAACTCCAATTTTTTCAGTTCGAGAATGAGTTTGTTGGCCACCTCCTCAGACTGCCCTGTTGACGTGAGGATCAGGATGTCATCCACATAGCGCTTGTACCAGATCCCGGGCTGACTCTTGAACACAAGGTCGATGTCTTGGAGTGCAATTTCAGCAAGCATATTGGATACAGACAACCCCTGCGGCACGCCAATAATTGAGTCAGGCGTGTCCTTCCTGCCTCTGGACTCAGGTACGGTCGGCGTAGTGATTGCGGACGCAATGAGTTGCTTGAGCTCTGGCTTTCGGATCTTTTTCCGAATGGTGGCATTAATCAGCGAGTGCGGGATTGAGGGGTAAAAATTCTGCAGGTCTATCTTGGCGTACTCGGTATAGATGCCGGATGCCAAAGCAGCTTTCAGGTCTTCAATGACGCTTTGTGGTAATGAAAGCTTGGCCGAGGGGTACACCTCGGCAAGACACTCACAAAGGCCGCGTAAGACGATTCGATCACGGGCAGTCGGGATCGAAATCTGCCTAGGGTGAGTGGTGGAGCTTTTTAGAATCAGTTTTTCCTTATAGGCCGTGAAGCGATATCTACCCTGCTGAACTTTCTGAATGATGAGTTCCAATTCATCATTCAGCTTGGCATCCAGCTTGGCTGGTCGGGTGCGATCAAGCCCGATGGCGCCCGAGTTTTTGATTTTTTCGATATAGATCCGGAGCAGGGATTTGCGAGAAAAATATTTCTTGAAGCTTCTCGCGGCGCTCATTTGCTCATCCAAGCGTATACACCCACGACGAGTGGAAGTGCATATAAGGTAAAGGTGAGAAGCAGTCTAACGGTGAGCCAGGAAATGCCATAACAGGCTTCAAACGTTGTCGGAACTCGACTGGTAAGCCCTTCTGTGAACACTCGTGCGATTCTGTCGTCGATCTCTTTGTGATTCTCGGACTCAGCTAGCAGCTCGTCATATTGTTGGATTTGCACGGGTGTAGGCACGATGCCCGTAGAGAGTTCACGGTATAGCGCCTGTAGCTGCAGGTAATTTTTTCTCATAGCCATGGCGCGCACCCGGAAATCCCGGTTGGTCACAGCGAGTGAAACGCCGAGTAAAGCGACGGAGAGTACTGTGGCCATAACGGCGGTGTCCGAGCCGAGGAGGGACTCGTAGCGAATAGTGAGTACGCCTAAAGTTGTGCTGAGTATTGCGTACCACACCAGTAGCATCTGCGAGTGGAAGTCCAACCACTCCAAGCGCTTATGGGCTTGGATACGAGCCTTGTAGGTGAACCAGACGCTATCCTTCACACACAGCTCTCCATAGAAATTTGGGGAGAGGCAGGAGGATTTGAGAAACTTTGAACATCCCCAAGGGGATCGGTGGACGCGAGCCCAACAGCCGAAGCTGTTAATTATTAGAACCACCCTCGAGTCAACGAGAGGAGAAACCTGCCTCTTCCGCGTTGATCTTACAATGCCACTACTCTCAGGGAAAGGGGCGGCTCGATGACGCCAAGGTTGATCAGGCTGCTGGGCGCCCCCAGAGCACAGATAGGGGTGACGCATCCTCCTCTACGCCAAGCAATAAAGCCAATTTGACTCGGAAGTTCGATACTTACATAAGAAAGCATGGCTACATAAATTAAGTATTCAGAAGTTCAGGGGAATATCGTGAGTGGCTTCCACTTTTGTGTACATACCCAAGGGCCACTTCAGGTCGAGGCAGTGCAAGAATTTTTGAGCGAATTTAATACTCCTAAATCGGAGAGAAACTCGCGCCTCTACGCGAAATCCACCAACTCGCTAACCCGTCGATAAATTTCAGATTTTACTTAGCCGCGCGCATTCCAGCTTTGGCGAAGCGTTTTTCGATTACTTTGGGCTGAAAGTACTCCATCGCGACGATGGCACTATTGGCCTGGTACGGTCATTGGAGGGGCATACAAACCTAAACCAAGTAGGCCTGCTCCGATTTATTAATTGCTACCAGATCATCTGGCATTCAAGACCATCATACCAAGATGCTCTCCAATAAAACTTAAAGAAAGAAATCTGCGCATCATTTAAAATGGAGGCCCTATCATGTTGATACTGACCGCAAGCTGAGACCTCAGACAAATAAAAGTCTTGGGGCTGCCATTGCATACGGCAACATTGATTCGCAGGGATCATTTTTTTGGCTCGTAAAGAAAATTCATATCCTCTGCTCGAAAATTCCACTTTTCCGCAATTTCGCGAACTTCATTTGAACAAAGCAGTAAGTTTTTAGCAGGTGGAAACAAGCTCGCATAATGATGTGAAAAGTGCCCCAAAAGCATAACCAACACTGACAGATGGCCTGACGCCAGCATATACTGATCTACTAGAGTAGACGCCTGTGCATTTTGAATTGAGCTGATGAAGTCGCTATGAACATGTCCGCTTAAGAACCGATAGCACGACGTGAAGTAAGTTTTGTGTAATCCAGCCTCTTCTGCTAAATCGTTCCAATGCCACCCTACCCCCCAATCCCCCTTGCGCAATTGATTTCGGTGGGATACAGAATAGTTTTCGAAATGCGAAGAGCCCTGAATTGCAAGCCACAAAGGGGCAATACTATCTTCGGCTTTCATTACTGCTGATCGGGCCTCATCAGAGGAGGCAGCCAACTTGGTCCTTTTTTTCCAGCCACAATACTCCCAAACATTATGTCGAAACTCTTGCAGCGATTCTTGTCCGCCGCTGAAAAGCCATGTCATCACCAAGTAGTTCTCGAGCGATGATCGAGCTAGAACCGCTACTGAGGAATGATCTATATTGCTGTACGGTGGGATGTCTTGATTTCGAAAGGGTGAAGGCTCCAGTAAAGTCCGCGCGGAGCACATCTGACGGAACAGCTTTTTTGCTAAAGAATGTTGGCTGAACATCCAATTTGGTATATCGGCTGTCGGATCGTGCTGTGTTGCCTGTGCAGTGATCATGTCTGCCACTAATGCAATCAGAACATCGAATTCCCTTTCAAGCTCATCCACTCGTTGATATTGCATCTAGCTTACCCCCGCTCTCGACTTATTCAGTAGTATATCAGCCCGCTAGTCGTTACGAATCCGGCAGGCGTAATTAAGCCCGCTACGCCTGTGGGCTAAACGTATCATTTTCCGTACGGAAGGGTTTGCCATTCGCACGAATCATAACTAGGCGGCAGCTCAAGGTCATCAAAAAAGCCGGTCAAAACGGGCCAATATAGACCAAGTGCGATCGCTTGAAGTTGCCTACGATACCAGGAGCGATTCAGAGCCTCCATCTAGCCCCTAGAGTGAAGCTTTAATCTAATTCTAGAGCATTACTCTAAAGTAGTACTCCCATTATTCCTCCACAGCATAGCCCAGAACTGCTGCCCCCAATCCGTAGAGTGTCCGTCCAAATACTCCGAACGGCTTAGGGCTTGTCCCATTTTTTTAATAAGCGTTTCAAACTCAGTATCGTCAGCATTAGCGGCTATCCAGATCCGACCTAATATATAGATCAGAATGGCATGGAAAAGTGTAATCCGAGTAGCTTTTTGGGAGTCATAACCACGATGAGCCAGTTCCATTACTGCCGTATGAGTTCCATCCTCATTTATTTCGTTGCTAACTGAGCAAATCCGGGTTTGCCATTGAGCTAAACTTCTACCGTAGTGAGCATAGGGCTGGATGGATTTAGAAAGCTCACTCATAAAGTCAGACCAAGATTCAGCCCAAAGCCCTGAACCGTATGTGTGCCATACATTATTTTGCAACCAAGCCCTTAAGTTCCCTGGTGTAAGCTTGTCACTATTCCATTTGACAAGTGCATCCTCTGCTCCTTCCTTACCACAAATGCCTAATTCAATGACGCCCAAAGCCTCCATACACTGACGTGTTAAGGCCAGTGCATTTGCGTGCATACCGTCACGATTTACCTCGCTTGCCAGATAAAGTGAATCTTTCATAAACCAGTAAGCAAGCAGAGGAGAGTGCATCACCTGGATACCCATCTTATTATTCCCGACGGCGTCACCTATGCGCTCCAGTGTCTGAGCTGTCAGTATCTCTGTAAGAGTGAACCATTCAGGGTGCGTGCTCTGCATATATAAAACCCTATGAAACCAGATAGATTTAATTAGTTTTTATCATGAGAGTTCAAAATAAACCCTCACACCTATGATTAGCCTTCGATAGCAACTGCGTTGAAAGCGAACTGAACTCGATACTGAACGAGCTTCAGATCTGGAATTGCCTCTGTGGCATACCGAACAATATCGGGGAATTCGCTGGCAATCAATATTCCACGAGGCCTCCTACCATCCTGTCTGGCATACCATCCTAGGTAGCGAGCAATCTGACCGACTGCAGAATCTTTGGCGGGACCGACTTTTAACCCAATGATTACACGACGCCCCGTCGCGTCCTCTGCAAGGATTTCAACTCGCCCCACCTAGATACTGACCTGTCGATCGATGAAGCGGAGACCATCTTCAATGGAGCCTAGGTTGCGTTCCAGATAGCTTTCGACATCGCGTTCAAAAGTAATGGAGGTCTCTACGAGCTCTTCAATGTTCGTGTCGTCATTGACATCGTATCCCTCTGCCTGATCATCAAACGATGGAGCCCAAGTGTTAGCTCCATGCACCTGGGGGTCATATAGGTGGAAGCGCCCGTCTTCGGATCGGTAGAGAAAACGATCAGCCCATTTGTGATGGATGTAAGCCTTAGAGTTATTAACGGAGCAAGCATAGAGGTGCGCGGTCAGGGTGCCGGGTGTCCATTTGCCTGGGAAGCTGCTTTCGATATGTTCTTTTATTTGTTTTCTTGTAACACCGCCGTTTGCTTTTTCAACAAAGCTACGAAGTGCTCTTGCCATGGTTGTCATACCGAGATCCTGATTTTTGTGCTGTTGTGTGAAAAAAATGGCGACCCATATATTTGCAGTTCTGCTTAGGATTTCGGAAGGATCAGCAATACGCCAACTATCGGGGGGATCGCCACAGCCACCAAAAACTGTGGCTTTGGTCTTAAATCTCCAGAGACTACTGATGCACATGTCGGCGAGTCGCGGATGGAAATCTGAGGCTGCTTCGCGAGATAGATATCACACATTCAGAATGTACATGGGTGACGGTCTTAAAGATTATCTTGAGCCGTGCTGGATTTTGTAGGTGGGCCAAACCTCAGCTTTTATCCGGTATCAATTGTGATTGTCCGCTTTGGGCTGTGAATTACTGACACTGGACAACTACAAGCTAGGGGCCGATAGCAGCCAATATAGGGTAATCATATGTAACACCAACAGCCCTTGTAACACGTCCCTGCGAGTAGGATAAAAAGCGGTGTGACAAATTGAAACTCATTTAAAATCATATAGATATGATAATTCGTAACACCCGCAACACCCGTAACACAGCTTTTGAGAGAACCCCCTAGCCCCTTATCGTTGGCACCTCCAGCGATAAGGGCTCAGAGATTTCCCCTAGAGTCAAATGTGGTAGGGGCCCCTGGGACTTTATACTAGGTACGGGGCAGGAAACCCGCACGAATTCGTTAGTGGCTGGGTTCCAGAGTTAGTTGACCATAGTTGACTGGTTGACTCAGCACGCTGTTCACTATCAGCAACACAGCCAGTAGACCAATGTACACCCGGTCGCCCTCCCCCCTTTATTCGATATCCGTTCACCTTGCCGATACAAAATCTCTAGGGCCTCCTGGCATCCCCCTACCCATAGTGCAAATGCACAGGTGAACTGCAGTTAACCCAGTTCACCAGTTCACTAAGCTGTGAACCCTTTCACTAACGTAATCCCGCGGGTTTCCGACCCCGTGTCCGTCGAGTGGCGCCAGGGTCCCCGGCGAGTTTTGGCGTGCAATTTTGATAAAGCTAAGCTACAGACCACATATCGGTATTGCCTACAGCAAATCACGTCTGATCATTGCCTGATGTAGACCGCATGCATCCAACCGCTTGGAGGTTCAGCGTTCGTATAGCCGGGTAGCTACATCAAAGCTCGAGACCATAGTGAGGCATCCGATGCTGCCAAGCACCAGAAGCGAACTCCTTCGCTGGAGGTGGCGTTACTACAGGGCAAGGGGACGCACCTTCAAAACCGTGTTACAGGTGTGACGCATGTTACTAACGACCCTAACGACATGAATTTAAAGGATTTTTCATGCGTTACACGTCTGTACTGCGCTGTCGAAAGGTAGTGTTACATGATTGAGAGGTGTTACACCTAAGCATATTCGGGTAGCTAAATCAGAGCTCGCGGCCACAGTAAGGCATCCGATGTTGCCACACACCAGGAGCATTCTCGTTCGCTGGAGGAAGCGTTGCTACAGGGGCAAGGGGACGCACCTTCAAAACCGTGTTACATGTGTTACGACCGGCTCTAACAACATGAATATTATAGACTTTTCATTCGTTACACGTTCGTGCTGCGCTGTCGAAAGGTAGTGTTACATGTGTGAGCGGTGTTACATCTAAGCATAGAGAAAGGCCAAGCCTGCCGGTAAATACCTCGGCGCGCCGGTTGATGCCGATCTGCATAAGCGCGTGACCGAGCTGCACGGCAGGGGTTAGCATTCGTCCGACCGCTAGACACACCAACTGCTTCACTACTAGCTTTGTCCAAATTCGAGACAACGCTCATCGAAGCATCAATAAACCTGCCAACCTACTGCTGTCGGTATTGCTAGGATTTTTTGTCAATTCGTATAAAACCTGATCGTACGTAATCGGTTTTACGCTTTATCGGCCAGGCGTAATCCGTACACACGATCGACTTCTGCTTTTATCTTAACCCTCGTATCGAACCCGTCTGCTATCAACTTCGTTACCTCCAACATCACCCATGCGGCCCATTTGCTGACGGTAGTGACGTGTTCCGCGTTTACATGATTGTGCCTAGCGTCGTGCACTGCACCACATCGCAAATCATAAAGGAGCCCAATATCAGTTTCTAACCTGCTCCAGTTGGCGGTGCCTGAGAACCCGTAACATCCATAAGTGAGTATCACAGTCAGCCCACGCTTGATTTTCTTTGTAGTGTCCTCCTTCCCGATGGAAAAAATGCACTCAATACTGCTCCAGAACTTCACCAACTGCATTTCAGGAGATGTGTCTGTTTGGGCGTCGAAGAACCAGTAAATCCCCCGCCGGACAGCTAGCTCTGCATCTGTCTCTTTTCCATTTTGAATTATGCGAACTAAATCCTGATACCAGTCACAGCTCAGCAACCCGCTCTTATGCTGCTCATTGAATGCAAGCCTTCGAAAGCCCGCCATATTGGTTGTCGTACGGAGTATTTTCGACTCTGTGGGAAAGGAGAACCAACTGACCGCGCCGGGTCTAAACCGCCCATCCATGCTCGGAATAAGCCTCACCGCCGCGCCACCACGCTCCAAGACGGTAGTGAACGAAATAGCGAGTAGTCCGCAGGCGATTTTTACGTCGTCGAAAAAACGACGCTCCGCGTATTCATGACTACCTGTTACCTCGGCCGTCACCCACAATCCATGCTGCATCTGCTTCCATGTACTGTTAACCAACGAGGCGTTTGCAACGCAGCTTTGTAGGGTTTCGAAATCAGGCTTCTGTATGGATAGATAGCCAACACTGAATTCATCAATGCCCTCGAACTCAAGACCAACCAAGGACGTGTAGAGCCTATGAGTGCTAATTGACTCGGTGGCGATTTCCTCCACCGTCGCTAGGAAAGACGCTATTTCTCTTGAGGGCGTGTCTTCCTCGTACAAACGACCTAGTGCAGCCTTACAAGCGCTATAGATGTCCTGCGGCTCAAGCCTTGACCGACTTGGAAGAAGCTCTTCCGCCGTATCACTTAGCCTTAAGAAGCTCTCCAAAGCTTTTTCAGAAAGGTACAGCGAATGCCCGCCGGGCGTTCTGACTTCCCTTCGCAGCCTCTCCATAAAATCTAACGTTCGGACCGCCTGTAACTCGGGCATCAATTCTTTCGGCTTGAGCAACGTGGCTAAATCGAATTCAGCTGCTCTACGTTTTTTTGAGGGAATTTCCACTGCAACATCCTTATCTGTATAAATCCAGAGGATTGACGGACTTATGTCACCATCGTGTGGATCTTATAGCTCAGTTATCGGGACGCTACAGAATGGAGCTTGACGGCCCAACCTATGACAGGCGACTAAGCCAGGCTTCGATAGCGCGGCGTCACTTTCGAAGAAATAAAAAACCCCGTCCAGTTTGTCCCCGGACGGGGTTATTTTTTGGCTTCTGCTGCCACCCTGCTGTCACAGTTAATGCTGATGACATTGGATTTGGATAAGAGGCCTGAATTATATGGTGTCCCAGGGCAGGTTCGAACTGCCAACCTTCCCCTTAGGAGGGGGATGCTCTATCCAATTGAGCTACTGAGACAAATCATGTGCACTGCACGCGGTGTGCGGTGCGATCAACGGCGTGCATGGTAACGGGCAAGGCTTAATTTGTCATGTCGTGCGTTGGCTTTTTAACTGTCACAAGCATCGCGTACAAGTCTCGCACCCACAGAGGTCCTGCCCTGCCCCGAATATGCTGCCGTTGCCCAGGCACGCCGGGGCGATCAATTGCAGGCGCCCCGCTGCTGATAAAGGGTCATGAGCACGGTCAAATAATCGTATACAAAATGTCACGTAACGGTGCACCAGAAATTCAAATACTGCTTTTTTGCATCAAAAAGTAACAACCCCGCAAATGGCCATCATCGCCAATCGGCCATGCTTTTATCCCTCGCCTGATCCTCCTTCCCGAAATCTTGAAAAAAAAAATCCATATTTTTCAGTCAGATAAATAGCAACTTTGAAATCTTCCGCTGCTGATAGCCACACGCAATTTTTCGCTGGCATGAATATCGCTTACACCCACACGTCACTTGTATACAAAACAGACAAAAACTAAGTACACGTTATTTCGTGGCCTGCGGCATCAAGCAGGCATACCGCGGACTTTCATAACCAGTGATTCTCGCTAGCCGTGACGAAGATTTGTCGAGCCCGTGCTCATGAACAGTCATCACGCTGCAGGTATCAGGAGCTTGCCAGAATGCGTTCAAGACTCTCCCCTACCATCGCTCTGGATTTACCTTCCCCGGTTTCAACCCCCGCCCTCGCTCCTGACAGCGTGTCGTCAACCCTGGCGCTCAGTCCGCGCTTGCACAACAGCGACCTTGCCCCCACCAAAACCGAAGGCCGGCGTTGGGGCAGGTACAGTATTTTTGCGTTGTGGACCAACGATGTGCACAACATTGCCAATTACTCATTCGCCATCGGCCTGTACGCACTGGGCCTGAACGGTTGGGAAATCTTGCTTTCCCTCGGAATCGGCGCGGCCCTGGTGTTCAATTTCATGAACCTGTCGGGCTATATGGGGCAGCGCACCGGGGTGCCTTTTCCGGTGATCAGCCGTATAAGTTTCGGCATTCATGGAGCGCAAATTCCGGCATTGATACGCGCAGTAATCGCTATCGCCTGGTTCGGGATTCAGACCTATCTGGCATCGGTGGTGCTGCGGGTGTTGCTGATCGCGGTTCATCCGGGGTTTGCCGAGTATGACCACAACTCGATTCTTGGTCTGTCGAGCCTGGGCTGGCTATGTTTTGTCGCCATCTGGTTCGTACAGCTGGCGATTCTTGCCTACGGCATGGAAATGGTCCGGCGCTATGAGGCGTTCGCCGGGCCGGTGATTCTGTTGACGGTGATCTGTCTTGCCGGCTGGATGTATTTTCAGGCCAACGGCACCATTGCCTGGTCAAGCCGCGAGCCGTTGAGCACCGGTGAAATGTGGCGCAACGTGTTTGCTGGTGGCGCGCTGTGGCTGGCGATCTACGGCACGATGATTCTTAATTTCAGCGATTTCTCCCGCTCTTCGCCCTGCTGCAAAACGATCAAGGTCGGGAATTTCTGGGGCTTGCCGGTGAACATTCTGGTATTTGCCGGTATCACTGTCCTGTTGTGCGGCGCGCAATTCCAGATCAATGGAAAAATCATTGAGAGCCCGACGCAAATCATCGCTTCGATTCCCAACACTTTATTTCTGGTGCTGGGCTGCCTGGCGTTTCTGATCGTTACAGTGGCCGTGAATATCATGGCCAACTTTGTCGCTCCGGCATTTGTACTGAGCAATCTGGCACCCAAATATCTGACCTTTCGCCGCGCCGGGTTGATCAGTGCAACCATTGCGGTGCTGATCCTGCCGTGGAATTTGTATAACAGCCCGCTGGTGATCGTTTACTTCCTGTCCGGTCTCGGCGCCCTGCTCGGCCCGCTGTATGGCGTGATCATGGTCGATTACTGGCTGGTACGAAAAGGTCAGGTCGATGTGCCGGCGCTGTACAGCGAAGACCCCAGCGGCACTTACTACTACTCCAATGGCGTCAATCTACGTGCGGTCGCAGCCTTCGTTCCTGCCGCACTGATCGCCATCGTGCTGGCCCTGGTCCCGGGCTTCCACACCGTTTCGCCGTTTTCCTGGCTGATTGGTGCAGGTATCGCGGCGATGCTCTATCTGATCATCGCCAAGCGCCAACCCTATTACGCCCAGGTCAGTGGCGAATCGATTGCCGTCGAGAATGCCAGCCATTGATCTGTCACGGTCTGCCTGGTGCAGACCGCCCCCCCTCACTTCAAGGAGAGCCCATGCGAATTCTCGTGGTTAATGTCAACACCACTGACAGCATCACCCAGGCCATTGCCCGCCAGGCGCAGTCGGTGGCAGCGCCCGGCACCGAGATCATCGGCCTGACCCCCGCTTTCGGCGCAGAGTCGGTGGAAGGCAATTTTGAGAGTTATCTGGCGGCCATCGCGGTAATGGACTGTGTCATGGCCTATGACCGGCCTTTCGATGCGGTCATCCAGGCCGGGTACGGCGAGCACGGCCGCGAGGGGTTGCAGGAACTGCTTGATGTGCCAGTGGTGGATATCACTGATGCGGCGGCGAGCACGGCGATGTTTTTGGGGCGGGCCTATTCGGTGGTCACCACCCTGGATCGCACCGTCCCGCTGATTGAGGACCGCCTGAAGCTGTCGGGGCTCTGGGATCGTTGTGCGTCGGTGCGGGCCAGTGGCATGGCGGTGCTGGAGCTTGAGGCGTCACCGCACAAGGCGTTGGAAGCCATTGTTCGCCAGGCCGAACTGGCAGTTATCGAAGACAAGGCCGAGGTTATTTGCCTGGGTTGCGGGGGGATGGCCGGGCTTGATGAACGCATTCGCCAGCTCACTGGAGTGCCGGTGATCGATGGCGTGACGGCTGCTGTAACCATTGCCGAATCACTGGTGCGCCTGGGGCTGTCTACGTCCAAGGTACGCACTTATGCAACGCCCCGGCCCAAGGCGATTGCCGGCTGGGCGGCACGGTTCTGCCGATAGCTACGGGCGGCTGACTTGCCCATGACTGCATGACTGGCGGGGTGCTGCCGGCAGCTGTCGTGCAATTTGCACTACAGCAAAAAGCCATCATTGCAATCTGCAATCATCCGCCCTTTAAAAACCCACTCAAGATGCTGTTTTATAAGGGTTTTACCCTATAAAAAAGTTGGCACGAAGAGTGCTCTATCAACAGTAATCAGTCCATGCCCTCAGAGATGACCGCCATGAACAGCACTCTTTTACTGTTGAACGCCCTTGGGCTTGCCGTCCTGGTGGCTTTTCACTTTCAACCAGCCCCCACCGCCCCACAGACTGCCGAGCTGGTCACTTACAACAAACCGCTGACCCCCATGCCACAACTGGCTGTGATGACAGAGACCGATCAGGTTGCACCTCGATTGACGGCTGAGCTCCCCGTGGCCAGCGCAAATATTCAAGACGAGCGCTGGTTTTTCTAAAGCAGCGCCTGAACAACCCGGGCAAGGCCGTCGACTCGCAGTTACGCCGAGTGGGCAGCAGGGGCCACGCTCGCATCAATAAGCGCCAACAAACCTTGAACGCCCCGGGACAGCGTGGCCGAGTTATTCAGTAGCGACACCTGCTCTGCCTGCAGCTCATCAGTGGTATCGAGAAACAATTGATTGCGCTGCAGACGGGCGCTGATTTCAGCCGGTGTCTCCCGGCCACGCGCCAGCAAACGCTGGTGCAGCACCCGGGTATCGACGCAAACCATGATCGCCAGCAGATCCGGGTAACGTTCACGGGCGTTTTTGAGGTAGCCGCGGGAGCCGTTGACCAGTACATGGCGCCCGCTATCGAGCCACTCGTCGATCTGAGCCGGAATACCGTACTCAAGGCCATTGGCCTGCCAATGCATGGCAAACGCGCCCTCCTCCTTGAGAGACTGAAAGACTTCCCGGGAAACCCCCAGCGCATCCTCTCCCACAGCCTCGCAGGAGCGGGTAATCACTCGCCGGATAACCTCACAGCCGCGCTCGGGCAGATAAGGTCGTGCTGCATCAATCAGGCTGTCCTTGCCTGAGCCCGAAGGGCCCATCAAATAAATCAATTTGCCTGGCATGATTTGGATCTCCCGGAACCTGACTGCCCGTAAACCGAGCCACCCGCAGAATGCGCAAACACATAAGGGCCGGCTAGCGGCTTTCAAGCATTCGTCGTAAAAAACGTGCCAGCGCTGCTTTCGGATGAAGAACACGACTATCAGCTTCCCAAGCCAGCGCAGATTTCCGATAATCGTTACTGGCAAAAAGCCTCTATCCGGTTCAATATTTGTCACAGAATTGACGCCAGGGAAGTGGCGGACTTAAGGCATGATGCGTGCCTCTTAACAATTCAGGTTGAACATTTGGCCACAGGGACGGTCTTAAACCACATCCTGCGGCCAATTCCGAGAACCGCTCCCCTGAACTAACCGGTTAACTATAATGCGCCCATTGAAACAGGCAATTTACTCAAGCCGTACGGCCGACAAGTTTGTCGTACGCCTGCCAGACGGAATGCGCGAGCGCATTGCCGAAGTGGCTCGCGATCATCACCGCAGCATGAACTCTGAAATCATCGCCCGACTGGAGCAAAGCCTTATTCAGGAAGGCAATCTGGGTGAAGAACTCAGCATGCGCCTGGACAGCCCCGAGCTTTCCCTGCATGAGCGTGAACTGCTGCAACGCTTCCGCCAACTCTCCCATCGCCAGCAAAATGCGCTGGTGTCCCTGATTGCTCACGACGCCGAAGCAGCATCCAGCGCGTCCTGATTCAATACAGATACAAAAAAGCCAGCACTGCGCTGGCTTTTTTATGGGCGTTATTTACGCCTGGCTGATCTGGCGCGGGTCATAGCAAGAAGATCGTTGCCAGGCCCAGAAAGATAAAGAATCCGCCACTGTCTGTCATGGCCGTGATCATCACGCTTGCCCCCATCGCCGGATCACGCCCCAGTCGGGACAGCGTCATGGGGATCAATACTCCCATCAGCGCAGCCAGCAACAGGTTGAGGGTCATGGCAGCCGTCATCACCACCCCCAGCGACCAGCTGCCATACAGCAGGTAGGCGACGACACCTATCACGCCACCCCACACCAGGCCATTGATCAGGCCTACGGCCAGCTCTTTGCGCATCAGGCGCGAGGTGCTGCCGGTATTGACCTGGTCAAGGGCCATGGCGCGCACGATCATGGTGATGGTCTGGTTGCCGGAGTTGCCGCCAATCCCCGCCACGATGGGCATCAGTGCAGCCAGGGCGACCAGTTTTTCAATGGATCCTTCAAACAGCCCGATCACCCGCGACGCAATAAATGCAGTCACCAGGTTGACCGCCAGCCAGGCCCAGCGGTTACGCAGGGATTTCCAGACCGATGCAAAGATGTCTTCCTCTTCACGCAGACCGGCCATGTTGAGGACTTCGTTTTCACTTTCTTCCCGGATCAGGTCGACCATTTCATCGATGGTCAAACGGCCAATCAGCTTGCCGTTCTTGTCGACCACGGGCGCAGAGATCAAGTCATAACGCTCAAATGCCTGGGCCGCATCGTAGGCATCTTCGTCCGGATGGAAACTCACCGGGTCGCTGGCATGACTTCAGCCACCTGCTTCTCCGGGTCGTTGACCAGCAAGCGCTTGATCGGCAGCACGCCTTTGAGCACGCCGTCGTAATCGACCACAAACAGTTTATCAGTGTGCCCTGGCAACTCTTTGAGGCGGCGCAGATAACGCAACACCACTTCAAGGCTGACATCCTCGCGGATGGTCACCATCTCGAAGTCCATCAGGGCGCCGACCTGATCCTCGTTATAGGACAGTGCGGAGCGAACGCGCTCACGCTGCTGCCCGTCCAGGGTTTCCATCAGCTCATGGATGACGTCTCGCGGCAGCTCAGGGGCCAGGTCAGCGAGTTCGTCGGCATCCATCTCCTTGGCCGCAGCCAGGAGCTCATGATCGTCCATGTCGGCGATCAGGGTTTCACGTACCGAATCCGAAACTTCCAGCAGGATGTCGCCGTCGCGATCAGCCTTGACCAGCTGCCAGACCGTCAGACGGTCGTTCAGGGCAATGCTTCAAGGATGTAGGCAACGTCTGCAGAGTGCAGGTCTTCAAGCTTGCGCTGGAGCTCAACAAGGTTTTGCCGGTGGACCAGGTTTTCAACCCGGTCATGGTGCTGGCCTTCCTGACGATGGGTCAGGGTCCTCGACCACACGCTGGCGATTAAGCAGCTCAATGACTTGAGCGAGGCGGCTTTGCAGGCTGTCTTGAGTTTTCTTTACTTCAACTTCGGTCATAGGCGAACTCCACTCCCAGCAGCAGGGCACGCCGGAAGGATCAATCAGTCAATTCATGATTGGAAAAACGGGATGCTGAGTTTCTACTGGGTAAGTCCATGGAGGTCTTCCACAAGCCCCGGCGGGGCTGACGGGCGCAATCATACACGGCTTAAAAATTAATGACGCGAAAAATCTCGGTGATAACAACTGCTTGCGCGATGCCTGTGGTCGCTGCCGCGGTACCACCCCAAACCTCGATCGATCCATTATGGCAGGCGCCTGAGTTTTACGACTGCCGCGCTGCCGATCGCAGCCTGGCGCCTCGACAGTCACTACCGAGAACCCAAATCGCAGACAGCAAAAAGCCCGCACAATGTGCAGGCTTTTTGGTGTTTGGTGCACTCGACAGGATTCGAACCTGTGACCGCTCGGTTCGTAGCCGAGTACTCTATCCAGCTGAGCTACGAGTGCAAGTTGTGTTTGTTAGACCAGACCACCCTGGTTGAAGCAAAGTTAACTGCCGAAGCAACTAACTCTTAAATGGTGCACTCGACAGGATTCGAACCTGTGACCGCTCGGTTCGTAGCCGAGTACTCTATCCAGCTGAGCTACGAGTGCAAGTTGTGTTTGTTAGACCAGACCACCCTGGTTGAAGCAAAGTTAACTACCGAAGCAACTAACTCTTTAAATGGTGCACTCGACAGGATTCGAACCTGTGACCGCTCGGTTCGTAGCCGAGTACTCTATCCAGCTGAGCTACGAGTGCATTTGAAGCTGCGTATTATAGACCGTTGAATCTCTCTGCCAAGTACTTTTTTTCAGTAATTTCAACAACTTACCGAAATGGCTAGATTCGAACGTGCTACTTGAATAAATGGCGGAGAAGGGGGGATTCGAACCCCCGACACCCTTTTGAGATGTACTCCCTTAGCAGGGGAGCGCCTTCGGCCACTCGGCCACCTCTCCGCAACACGGGGCGTATAATAACCAGCCTTTTCCCCGTATGCAACTAAAAACTTAAATAAAATTAGAGACTTGGTTCTTCATCCTTTTCTTTCTTGATCCGCAGGTAGATTTCCTCGCGGTGCACGGCCACTTCCTTGGGTGCATTCACACCAATTCGCACTTGGTTTCCTTTGACGCCGAGCACGGTCACAGTAATTTCGCCATCGCCTATGATCAGGCTTTCCGCACATCGGCGAGTCAGAATCAGCATACGTTTCTCCTCACGCTATTCATTTCAGGGACAACAGTCTGCAAAAAAAAAGGGCTTCGGCCTACTAGCTGAACAGCTATAGCCCGCCGCGCCTTAAGTATTGACCAACATGACGAAAACAGCAGAGTTCGTTCACATCTATCAAAAAACAAAGGGCGCGGATCAACCGCGCCCTCCGGGCAACGCTTTACTCACCCTGTCGGGCAGGAGCGTCCAGTTCAAAAGCGGTGTGCAACGAGCGCACAGCCAGCTCCAGGTACTTCTCTTCGATCACCACCGAGACTTTGATCTCCGAGGTCGAGATCATCAGGATGTTGATGTTCTCCTTGGCCAGCGACTCAAACATGCGGCTGGCAACGCCCGCATGGGGAGCGCATGCCAACACCGACGATCGACACCTTGGCAATCTTGGTATCACCCACCACTTCACGGGCGCCAATTTCACGCGCCGTGTTTTCCAGCACCGTCTGCGCTGCAGTGAAGTCATTGCGATGCACGGTGAAGGTGAAGTCGGTGGTGTTATCGTGCGCCACGTCTGCACGATCATGTCGACTTCAATGTTGGTCGCACTGATCGGGCCCAGAATCTTGAACGCCACGCCCGGAGTGTCAGGCACGCCACGGATAGTCAGCTTGGCTTCATCGCGGTTGAAAGCGATACCAGAAATGATCGGCTGTTCCATGGATTCCTCTTCATCAATAGTAATAAGGGTGCCAGGACCCTCTTGAAGCTGTGCAATACGCGCAGCGGAACGTTGTACTTGCCTGCGAACTCGACCGCCCGGATCTGCAACACCTTGGAACCCAGGCTGGCCATTTCCAGCATTTCTTCGAAGGTTGATTTTTTCCAGACGCTGAGCCTGCGCCACAACCCGCGGGTCAGTGGTGTAGACGCCATCGACATCGGTGTAGATCTGGCACTCATCCGCCTTCAAGGCTGCCGCCAGCGCCACACCGTGGTGTCAGAGCCGCCACGGCCCAGGGTGGTGATGTTGCCGTGCTCATCCACGCCCTGGAAACCTGCCACCACAACCACGCGCCCGGCCTTGAGGTCGGCGCGAATCTTCTGATCGTCGATTTGCAGAATCCGGGCCTTGGTGTGCGCGCTGTCCGTAAGGATCCGCACCTGGCTGCCGGTATAGGACACCGCTGGCACGCCGCGCTTGTTCAGCGCCATTGCCAGCAGGCCTATTGTCACCTGCTCGCCCGTGGACAGGATCACATCCAGTTCACGGGGCAATGGCTGATCGCTGATTTGCCTGGCCAGTTCGATCAGGCGATTGGTTTCGCCGCTCATTGCAGACAGCACAATCACCAGGTCATTGCCGGCTTCACGGAACTTCTTAACTTTCTCGGCGACCTGTTCGATTCTCTCGACAGAGCCGACCGAGGTGCCTCCGAATTTTTGTACGATCAAAGCCATTTCAAAGCAGCCTCAGCCCATAAAGGGCGCCCATTTATCATTCAAACGACGCGCCGTAGACGACGGCGCGTGCTGGACCTCAGATACCTTGCTCGACAAATGGCACAGTCAGGGCCAGTGCGGCGTCCAGGGCTGCAGCATCAACACCGCCGCCTTGCGCCATGTCCGGACGACCACCGCCCTTCCCGCCCACTGCCGCAGCGGCCTGCTTCATCAAATCACCGGCTTTGAGTTGGCCAGTCAGGTCCTTGGTTACGCCTGCAACCAGAACGACCTTGTCTTCATGAACACTGCCGAGCAGGATCACTGCACGGCCGAGCTTGTTCTTCAGCTGATCTACCAGCGCCAGCAGCGCCTTGCCATCCTGACCGTCCAGGCGAGCGGTCAACACTTTCACGCCTTTCACATCCACTGCAGACGATGACAGATCATCACCGGCAGCACTTGCGGCCTTGGCCTGCAATTGTTCGAGTTGTTTTTCCAGCTGGCGGTTACGCTCCAGCACAGCCGACAGTTTGTCGACCAGGTTCTCACGCGAGCCCTTGATCAGCTGGCGGCTTCCTTGAGCTGCTCTTCAGCGGCGTTCAGGTAAGCCAGTGCGGCAGCACCGGTGACCGCCTCGATACGACGAATACCGGAGGCTACACCACCTTCACTGGTGATTTTCATCAGACCGATATCACCGGTGCGATTGGCGTGGATACCGCCACACAGCTCGACCGAGAAATTACCGCCCATGCTCAGCACGCGCACGTTGTCGCCGTATTTCTCGCCAAACAGCGCCATGGCGCCTTTTTGCTTGGCGGTGTCGATGTCGGTTTCTTCAGTCTCGACCGGGGTGTTCTTGCGAATCTCGGCATTGACGATATCTTCCAGCGCCTTGATCTGCTCGGGCTTGATCGATTCGAAGTGGCTGAAGTCGAAACGCATGCGCTGACTGTCAACCAACGACCCCTTCTGCTGAACGTGCTCGCCCAGCACCTGGCGCAGGGCCGCGTGCAGCAAGTGGGTAGCCGAGTGGTTCAGCGCCGTGGCATGACGGACTTCAGCATCGACCTGCGCTTCAACGGTTTCGCCGACCTTCAGGCCGCCCGCTGCAACCACACCGTGATGCAGGAACGCGCCGCCGGTTTTAGTGGTGTCGCGCACGTCAAAACGGGCACTGCCCGCCTGCAGATAACCGCAGTCGCCGACCTGACCGCCAGATTCGGCGTAGAACGGGGTTTGATCGAGAACCACCACGCCCTCATCACCTTCATTCAGGCTGGCAACAGACTGGCCATCCTTATAGAGGGCAACTACCTTGGCCGGGCTGTGGGTGGCGCTGTAGCCGATGAACTCGGTGGGCACGTCGACCTTGACCAGGGTGTTGTAGTCCAGGCCGAACGAACTGGCCGAACGCGCACGCACACGCTGGGCTTCCATCTCGCGCTCGAAACCTTCTTCGTCCACGGTCAGGTTACGCTCGCGGGCGATGTCGGCGGTCAGGGTCCATCGGGAAACCGTAGGTGTCGTAGAGCTTGAACACTACATCGCCCGGCACCACGGTGCCTTTAAGGTCGGCCAGGTCCAGCTCAAGGATTTTCAGGCCTTGCTCCAGGGTCTTGGAGAACTGCTCTTCTTCGCTTTGAGCACGCGCTCAATGTTGGCCTGCTCGCGCACCAGTTCAGGGAAGCTCGCCCCCATCTCGGCAACCAGTGCCGCGACGATTTTGTAGAAGAAGTTGCCGGTGGCGCCCAGCTTGTTGCCGTGACGGCAGGCGCGACGAATGATGCGGCGCAGCACATAGCCGCGACCTTCATTGGACGGCAGCACGCCATCGGCGATCAGGAAGCTGCACGAACGAATGTGGTCAGCCACCACTTTCAGCGACGCCTGGCCGTCGTTGGCGCAACCAATCGCTTGGGCTGCAGCTTGCAACAGGCTCTGGAACAGATCGATGTCGTAGTTGGAGTTGACGTGCTGCATCACCGCACTGATCCGCTCCAGGCCCATGCCGGTGTCTACCGACGGCGCAGGCAGCGGATGCAACACGCCATCGGCGGTGCGGTTGAACTGCATGAACACGTTGTTCCAGATTTCGATGTAACGGTCACCGTCTTCATCCGGCGAGCCCGGCGGGCCACCCCAGATTTCAGGGCCGTGGTCATAGAAAATTTCGGTGCACGGGCCACACGGGCCGTATCACCCATGGTCCAGAAGTTGTCCGAAGCGTACGGAGCACCTTTGTTGTCGCCGATGCGGATCATGCGCTCGGCAGGCACGCCGACGTCTTTGGTCCAGATGTCATAGGCTTCGTCATCGCTGGCGTAGACCGTCACCCAGAGCTTGTCTTCAGGCAGCTTCAAGACACCGGTCAGGAAGGTCCAGGCAAAATTGATCGCGTCTTTCTTGAAATAGTCGCCAAAGCTGAAGTTGCCCAGCATTTCGAAAAAAGTGTGGTGACGGGCGGTGTAGCCCGACGTTTTCCAGGTCACTGTTCTTGCCACCGGCACGCACGCACTTCTGGCTGCTGGTAGCACGGGTGTATGCCCGTTTTTCCTGACCCAGGAAACAGTCCTTGAACTGGTTCATCCCCGCGTTAGTGAACAGCAGGGTCGGATCGTTGTTCGGGACCAAGGAGCTGGACGGGACACGGGTGTGACCTTGCTCCTCGAAGAAGCGAAGGAAGGCTTCACGGATTTCTGCGCTTTTCATAGGTTCTTCCACGGAGGCTGCGGCCAGAGGCAAGTCAATCACGTCCATCGACAGTGCGACTCGCAAAGGGCCGCATTATATCGGCCCTTCGCCTGGGTACAGCGTGTTTATACGATAGGCGCAGGCAATTGGACGGCCTGCACACTCATTGTTGGTTAAATTCAGTTAAAACCGAGATTACCTGCTCAATCTGCTGGCGACTGACATCCATGTGCGTGACCATTCGCAGACGCGGTGCGGCACTCAGTTGATACCACGTTCACCGGCAAATATCTTGAGCGCTTGCGCCCGCTCACCCAGTTGCGCATAAACCATGTTGGTCTGGACCGGCTCAACTTCATAACCGCCAGCACGCAAGCCATCGGCCAGCAGCCGGGCGTGCTCATGGTCATCGGCCAGGCGCTCAACCTGATGGTCCAGCGCGTACAGCCCCGCAGCCGCCAGCTGACCGGCCTGGCGCATGCCGCCGCCGACCATCTTGCGCAAACGCCGGGCCTTGCCGATCAAGTCCACAGTACCGCACAGCACCGAGCCCACTGGCGCGCCCAACCCTTTGGACAGGCATACCGACACCGAATCGAAATGCCGGGTGATATCCGCCGCATCCACCCCCAGCCTGACGGCAGCGTTGTACAGCCGCGCACCATCGAGATGCAGGCCCAGCCCGTGCTCACGAGTAAGACGACTTGCCGCAGCCAGATACTCCAGTGGCAGGACTTTACCCTGCATGGTGTTTTCCAGCGCCAGCAAGCGGGTGCGGGCAAAGTGAAAGTCATCAGGCTTGATCGCTGCCGCGACCTGATCCAGGTCCAGCGAACCATCCGCCTGTACCTCCAGCGGCTGCGGCTGGATGGAGCCCAGTACCGCCGCACCGCCACCTTCATACTTGTAGGTGTGGGCCTGCTGCCCGACGATGTATTCATCGCCGCGCCCACAATGGGCCATCAGCGCCAGCAGGTTGCTCATGGTGCCCGTGGGCACGAACAGTGCCGCGGCAAAGCCCAGTCTTGAGGCCAGCTCCCACTCCAGCTTGTTCACCATGGGATCTTCGCCATACACATCGTCGCCCAGTGGCGCATTCGCCATGGCCTCGCGCATGCCGCGGCTGGGTTGGGTCACGGTGTCACTACGAAGATCGATAACAGTCATTGAACAAGCCTCGGCAATGGGGGGATCAGCACTTGATGCTAATCGGGGACCTCCCTTGCTAACAAGAGTACTGCGGGCAACCCCGCCATATTCAAGGCGTAACCTGACAATGGACAAATAAAACAATCTGCAAAATCGATGACTATTAGCAAAAAGCAGCAATGCATCTTTAAAACATATGTGATACAAAATGCCCGCCGCCAGAAAGGCTGGCGGCAACGTTCTCAGGGCGGGGTGCAACTCCCCACCGGCGGTAATTGCGCGCAATGCGCATAGCCCGCGAGCGCTTGGCAGGTCCTTCAGCTTTGGCTGATGACCGGCCAAGGTCAGCAGACCCGGTGTGATCCCGGGGCCGACGGTCATAGTCCGGATGAAGAGAGAACGGGATTGGCGCCAAAGGGCCGTCAACCCGGCGGGCTTGTACTGCTGCTTTATTGCCGCGTACAGCCCACCGGAACGCACCCTTAAAT
>JARUHQ010000081.1:10000-30258 GCA_029955515.1 Chrysomela aeneicollis | reverse complement strand
GATAGATAGATAGATAGATAGATAGATAGATAGATAGATAGATAGATAGATAGATAGATAGATAGATAGATAGATAGATAGATAGATAGATAGATAGATAGATAGATAGATAGATAGATAGATAGATAGATAGATAGATAGATAGATAGATAGATAGATAGATAGATAGATAGATAGATAGATAGATAGATAGATAGATAGATAGATAGATAGATAGAGTAGATAGATAGATAGATAGATAGATAGATAGATAGATAGATAGATAGATAGATAGATAGATAGATAGATAGATAGATAGATAGATAGATAGATAGATAGATAGATAGATAGATAGATAGATAGATAGATAGATAGATAGATAGATAGATAGATAGATAGATAGATAGATAGATAGATAGATAGATAGATAGATAGATAGATAGATAGATAGATAGATAGATAGATAGATAGATAGATAGATAGATAGATAGATAGATAGATAGATAGATAGATAGATAGATAGATAGATAGATAGATAGATAGATAGATAGATAGATAGATAGATAGATAGATAGATAGATAGATAGATAGATAGATAGATAGATAGATAGATAGATAGATAGATAGATAGATAGATAGATAGATAGATAGATAGATAGATAGATAGATAGATAGATAGATAGATAGATAGATAGATAGATAGATAGATAGATAGATAGATAGATAGATAGATAGATAGATAGATAGATAGATAGATAGATAGATAGATAGATAGATAGATAGATAGATAGATAGATAGATAGATAGATAGATAGATAGATAGATAGATAGATAGATAGATAGATAGATAGATAGATAGATAGATAGATAGATAGATAGATAGATAGATAGATAGATAGATAGATAGATAGATAGATAGATAGATAGATAGATAGATAGATAGATAGATAGATAGATAGATAGATAGATAGATAGATAGATAGATAGATAGATAGATAGATAGATAGATAGATAGATAGATAGATAGATAGATAGATAGATAGATAGATAGATAGATAGATAGATAGATAGATAGATAGATAGATAGATAGATAGATAGATAGATAGATAGATAGATAGATAGATAGATAGATAGATAGATAGATAGATAGATAGATAGATAGATAGATAGATAGATAGATAGATAGATAGATAGATAGATAGATAGATAGATAGATAGATAGATAGATAGATAGATAGATAGATAGATAGATAGATAGATAGATAGATAGATAGATAGATAGATAGATAGATAGATAGATAGATAGATAGATAGATAGATAGATAGATAGATAGATAGATAGATAGATAGATAGATAGATAGATAGATAGATAGATAGATAGATAGATAGATAGATAGATAGATAGATAGATAGATAGATAGATAGATAGATAGATAGATAGATAGATAGATAGATAGATAGATAGATAGATAGATAGATAGATAGATAGATAGATAGATAGATAGATAGATAGATAGATAGATAGATAGATAGATAGATAGATAGATAGATAGATAGATAGATAGATAGATAGATAGATAGATAGATAGATAGATAGATAGATAGATAGATAGATAGATAGATAGATAGATAGATAGATAGATAGATAGATAGATAGATAGATAGATAGATAGATAGATAGATAGATAGATAGATAGATAGATAGATAGATAGATAGATAGATAGATAGATAGATAGATAGATAGATAGATAGATAGATAGATAGATAGATAGATAGATAGATAGATAGATAGATAGATAGATAGATAGATAGATAGATAGATAGATAGATAGATAGATAGATAGATAGATAGATAGATAGATAGATAGATAGATAGATAGATAGATAGATAGATAGATAGATAGATAGATAGATAGATAGATAGATAGATAGATAGATAGATAGATAGATAGATAGATAGATAGATAGATAGATAGATAGATAGATAGATAGATAGATAGATAGATAGATAGATAGATAGATAGATAGATAGATAGATAGATAGATAGATAGATAGATAGATAGATAGATAGATAGATAGATAGATAGATAGATAGATAGATAGATAGATAGATAGATAGATAGATAGATAGATAGATAGATAGATAGATAGATAGATAGATAGATAGATAGATAGATAGATAGATAGATAGATAGATAGATAGATAGATAGATAGATAGATAGATAGATAGATAGATAGATAGATAGATAGATAGATAGATAGATAGATAGATAGATAGATAGATAGATAGATAGATAGATAGATAGATAGATAGATAGATAGATAGATAGATAGATAGATAGATAGATAGATAGATAGATAGATAGATAGATAGATAGATAGATAGATAGATAGATAGATAGATAGATAGATAGATAGATAGATAGATAGATAGATAGATAGATAGATAGATAGATAGATAGATAGATAGATAGATAGATAGATAGATAGATAGATAGATAGATAGATAGATAGATAGATAGATAGATAGATAGATAGATAGATAGATAGATAGATAGATAGATAGATAGATAGATAGATAGATAGATAGATAGATAGATAGATAGATAGATAGATAGATAGATAGATAGATAGATAGATAGATAGATAGATAGATAGATAGATAGATAGATAGATAGATAGATAGATAGATAGATAGATAGATAGATAGATAGATAGATAGATAGATAGATAGATAGATAGATAGATAGATAGATAGATAGATAGATAGATAGATAGATAGATAGATAGATAGATAGATAGATAGATAGATAGATAGATAGATAGATAGATAGATAGATAGATAGATAGATAGATAGATAGATAGATAGATAGATAGATAGATAGATAGATAGATAGATAGATAGATAGATAGATAGATAGATAGATAGATAGATAGATAGATAGATAGATAGATAGATAGATAGATAGATAGATAGATAGATAGATAGATAGATAGATAGATAGATAGATAGATAGATAGATAGATAGATAGATAGATAGATAGATAGATAGATAGATAGATAGATAGATAGATAGATAGATAGATAGATAGATAGATAGATAGATAGATAGATAGATAGATAGATAGATAGATAGATAGATAGATAGATAGATAGATAGATAGATAGATAGATAGATAGATAGATAGATAGATAGATAGATAGATAGATAGATAGATAGATAGATAGATAGATAGATAGATAGATAGATAGATAGATAGATAGATAGATAGATAGATAGATAGATAGATAGATAGATAGATAGATAGATAGATAGATAGATAGATAGATAGATAGATAGATAGATAGATAGATAGATAGATAGATAGATAGATAGATAGATAGATAGATAGATAGATAGATAGATAGATAGATAGATAGATAGATAGATAGATAGATAGATAGATAGATAGATAGATAGATAGATAGATAGATAGATAGATAGATAGATAGATAGATAGATAGATAGATAGATAGATAGATAGATAGATAGATAGATAGATAGATAGATAGATAGATAGATAGATAGATAGATAGATAGATAGATAGATAGATAGATAGATAGATAGATAGATAGATAGATAGATAGATAGATAGATAGATAGATAGATAGATAGATAGATAGATAGATAGATAGATAGATAGATAGATAGATAGATAGATAGATAGATAGATAGATAGATAGATAGATAGATAGATAGATAGATAGATAGATAGATAGATAGATAGATAGATAGATAGATAGATAGATAGATAGATAGATAGATAGATAGATAGATAGATAGATAGATAGATAGATAGATAGATAGATAGATAGATAGATAGATAGATAGATAGATAGATAGATAGATAGATAGATAGATAGATAGATAGATAGATAGATAGATAGATAGATAGATAGATAGATAGATAGATAGATAGATAGATAGATAGATAGATAGATAGATAGATAGATAGATAGATAGATAGATAGATAGATAGATAGATAGATAGATAGATAGATAGATAGATAGATAGATAGATAGATAGATAGATAGATAGATAGATAGATAGATAGATAGATAGATAGATAGATAGATAGATAGATAGATAGATAGATAGATAGATAGATAGATAGATAGATAGATAGATAGATAGATAGATAGATAGATAGATAGATAGATAGATAGATAGATAGATAGATAGATAGATAGATAGATAGATAGATAGATAGATAGATAGATAGATAGATAGATAGATAGATAGATAGATAGATAGATAGATAGATAGATAGATAGATAGATAGATAGATAGATAGATAGATAGATAGATAGATAGATAGATAGATAGATAGATAGATAGATAGATAGATAGATAGATAGATAGATAGATAGATAGATAGATAGATAGATAGATAGATAGATAGATAGATAGATAGATAGATAGATAGATAGATAGATAGATAGATAGATAGATAGATAGATAGATAGATAGATAGATAGATAGATAGATAGATAGATAGATAGATAGATAGATAGATAGATAGATAGATAGATAGATAGATAGATAGATAGATAGATAGATAGATAGATAGATAGATAGATAGATAGATAGATAGATAGATAGATAGATAGATAGATAGATAGATAGATAGATAGATAGATAGATAGATAGATAGATAGATAGATAGATAGATAGATAGATAGATAGATAGATAGATAGATAGATAGATAGATAGATAGATAGATAGATAGATAGATAGATAGATAGATAGATAGATAGATAGATAGATAGATAGATAGATAGATAGATAGATAGATAGATAGATAGATAGATAGATAGATAGATAGATAGATAGATAGATAGATAGATAGATAGATAGATAGATAGATAGATAGATAGATAGATAGATAGATAGATAGATAGATAGATAGATAGATAGATAGATAGATAGATAGATAGATAGATAGATAGATAGATAGATAGATAGATAGATAGATAGATAGATAGATAGATAGATAGATAGATAGATAGATAGATAGATAGATAGATAGATAGATAGATAGATAGATAGATAGATAGATAGATAGATAGATAGATAGATAGATAGATAGATAGATAGATAGATAGATAGATAGATAGATAGATAGATAGATAGATAGATAGATAGATAGATAGATAGATAGATAGATAGATAGATAGATAGATAGATAGATAGATAGATAGATAGATAGATAGATAGATAGATAGATAGATAGATAGATAGATAGATAGATAGATAGATAGATAGATAGATAGATAGATAGATAGATAGATAGATAGATAGATAGATAGATAGATAGATAGATAGATAGATAGATAGATAGATAGATAGATAGATAGATAGATAGATAGATAGATAGATAGATAGATAGATAGATAGATAGATAGATAGATAGATAGATAGATAGATAGATAGATAGATAGATAGATAGATAGATAGATAGATAGATAGATAGATAGATAGATAGATAGATAGATAGATAGATAGATAGATAGATAGATAGATAGATAGATAGATAGATAGATAGATAGATAGATAGATAGATAGATAGATAGATAGATAGATAGATAGATAGATAGATAGATAGATAGATAGATAGATAGATAGATAGATAGATAGATAGATAGATAGATAGATAGATAGATAGATAGATAGATAGATAGATAGATAGATAGATAGATAGATAGATAGATAGATAGATAGATAGATAGATAGATAGATAGATAGATAGATAGATAGATAGATAGATAGATAGATAGATAGATAGATAGATAGATAGATAGATAGATAGATAGATAGATAGATAGATAGATAGATAGATAGATAGATAGATAGATAGATAGATAGATAGATAGATAGATAGATAGATAGATAGATAGATAGATAGATAGATAGATAGATAGATAGATAGATAGATAGATAGATAGATAGATAGATAGATAGATAGATAGATAGATAGATAGATAGATAGATAGATAGATAGATAGATAGATAGATAGATAGATAGATAGATAGATAGATAGATAGATAGATAGATAGATAGATAGATAGATAGATAGATAGATAGATAGATAGATAGATAGATAGATAGATAGATAGATAGATAGATAGATAGATAGATAGATAGATAGATAGATAGATAGATAGATAGATAGATAGATAGATAGATAGATAGATAGATAGATAGATAGATAGATAGATAGATAGATAGATAGATAGATAGATAGATAGATAGATAGATAGATAGATAGATAGATAGATAGATAGATAGATAGATAGATAGATAGATAGATAGATAGATAGATAGATAGATAGATAGATAGATAGATAGATAGATAGATAGATAGATAGATAGATAGATAGATAGATAGATAGATAGATAGATAGATAGATAGATAGATAGATAGATAGATAGATAGATAGATAGATAGATAGATAGATAGATAGATAGATAGATAGATAGATAGATAGATAGATAGATAGATAGATAGATAGATAGATAGATAGATAGATAGATAGATAGATAGATAGATAGATAGATAGATAGATAGATAGATAGATAGATAGATAGATAGATAGATAGATAGATAGATAGATAGATAGATAGATAGATAGATAGATAGATAGATAGATAGATAGATAGATAGATAGATAGATAGATAGATAGATAGATAGATAGATAGATAGATAGATAGATAGATAGATAGATAGATAGATAGATAGATAGATAGATAGATAGATAGATAGATAGATAGATAGATAGATAGATAGATAGATAGATAGATAGATAGATAGATAGATAGATAGATAGATAGATAGATAGATAGATAGATAGATAGATAGATAGATAGATAGATAGATAGATAGATAGATAGATAGATAGATAGATAGATAGATAGATAGATAGATAGATAGATAGATAGATAGATAGATAGATAGATAGATAGATAGATAGATAGATAGATAGATAGATAGATAGATAGATAGATAGATAGATAGATAGATAGATAGATAGATAGATAGATAGATAGATAGATAGATAGATAGATAGATAGATAGATAGATAGATAGATAGATAGATAGATAGATAGATAGATAGATAGATAGATAGATAGATAGATAGATAGATAGATAGATAGATAGATAGATAGATAGATAGATAGATAGATAGATAGATAGATAGATAGATAGATAGATAGATAGATAGATAGATAGATAGATAGATAGATAGATAGATAGATAGATAGATAGATAGATAGATAGATAGATAGATAGATAGATAGATAGATAGATAGATAGATAGATAGATAGATAGATAGATAGATAGATAGATAGATAGATAGATAGATAGATAGATAGATAGATAGATAGATAGATAGATAGATAGATAGATAGATAGATAGATAGATAGATAGATAGATAGATAGATAGATAGATAGATAGATAGATAGATAGATAGATAGATAGATAGATAGATAGATAGATAGATAGATAGATAGATAGATAGATAGATAGATAGATAGATAGATAGATAGATAGATAGATAGATAGATAGATAGATAGATAGATAGATAGATAGATAGATAGATAGATAGATAGATAGATAGATAGATAGATAGATAGATAGATAGATAGATAGATAGATAGATAGATAGATAGATAGATAGATAGATAGATAGATAGATAGATAGATAGATAGATAGATAGATAGATAGATAGATAGATAGATAGATAGATAGATAGATAGATAGATAGATAGATAGATAGATAGATAGATAGATAGATAGATAGATAGATAGATAGATAGATAGATAGATAGATAGATAGATAGATAGATAGATAGATAGATAGATAGATAGATAGATAGATAGATAGATAGATAGATAGATAGATAGATAGATAGATAGATAGATAGATAGATAGATAGATAGATAGATAGATAGATAGATAGATAGATAGATAGATAGATAGATAGATAGATAGATAGATAGATAGATAGATAGATAGATAGATAGATAGATAGATAGATAGATAGATAGATAGATAGATAGATAGATAGATAGATAGATAGATAGATAGATAGATAGATAGATAGATAGATAGATAGATAGATAGATAGATAGATAGATAGATAGATAGATAGATAGATAGATAGATAGATAGATAGATAGATAGATAGATAGATAGATAGATAGATAGATAGATAGATAGATAGATAGATAGATAGATAGATAGATAGATAGATAGATAGATAGATAGATAGATAGATAGATAGATAGATAGATAGATAGATAGATAGATAGATAGATAGATAGATAGATAGATAGATAGATAGATAGATAGATAGATAGATAGATAGATAGATAGATAGATAGATAGATAGATAGATAGATAGATAGATAGATAGATAGATAGATAGATAGATAGATAGATAGATAGATAGATAGATAGATAGATAGATAGATAGATAGATAGATAGATAGATAGATAGATAGATAGATAGATAGATAGATAGATAGATAGATAGATAGATAGATAGATAGATAGATAGATAGATAGATAGATAGATAGATAGATAGATAGATAGATAGATAGATAGATAGATAGATAGATAGATAGATAGATAGATAGATAGATAGATAGATAGATAGATAGATAGATAGATAGATAGATAGATAGATAGATAGATAGATAGATAGATAGATAGATAGATAGATAGATAGATAGATAGATAGATAGATAGATAGATAGATAGATAGATAGATAGATAGATAGATAGATAGATAGATAGATAGATAGATAGATAGATAGATAGATAGATAGATAGATAGATAGATAGATAGATAGATAGATAGATAGATAGATAGATAGATAGATAGATAGATAGATAGATAGATAGATAGATAGATAGATAGATAGATAGATAGATAGATAGATAGATAGATAGATAGATAGATAGATAGATAGATAGATAGATAGATAGATAGATAGATAGATAGATAGATAGATAGATAGATAGATAGATAGATAGATAGATAGATAGATAGATAGATAGATAGATAGATAGATAGATAGATAGATAGATAGATAGATAGATAGATAGATAGATAGATAGATAGATAGATAGATAGATAGATAGATAGATAGATAGATAGATAGATAGATAGATAGATAGATAGATAGATAGATAGATAGATAGATAGATAGATAGATAGATAGATAGATAGATAGATAGATAGATAGATAGATAGATAGATAGATAGATAGATAGATAGATAGATAGATAGATAGATAGATAGATAGATAGATAGATAGATAGATAGATAGATAGATAGATAGATAGATAGATAGATAGATAGATAGATAGATAGATAGATAGATAGATAGATAGATAGATAGATAGATAGATAGATAGATAGATAGATAGATAGATAGATAGATAGATAGATAGATAGATAGATAGATAGATAGATAGATAGATAGATAGATAGATAGATAGATAGATAGATAGATAGATAGATAGATAGATAGATAGATAGATAGATAGATAGATAGATAGATAGATAGATAGATAGATAGATAGATAGATAGATAGATAGATAGATAGATAGATAGATAGATAGATAGATAGATAGATAGATAGATAGATAGATAGATAGATAGATAGATAGATAGATAGATAGATAGATAGATAGATAGATAGATAGATAGATAGATAGATAGATAGATAGATAGATAGATAGATAGATAGATAGATAGATAGATAGATAGATAGATAGATAGATAGATAGATAGATAGATAGATAGATAGATAGATAGATAGATAGATAGATAGATAGATAGATAGATAGATAGATAGATAGATAGATAGATAGATAGATAGATAGATAGATAGATAGATAGATAGATAGATAGATAGATAGATAGATAGATAGATAGATAGATAGATAGATAGATAGATAGATAGATAGATAGATAGATAGATAGATAGATAGATAGATAGATAGATAGATAGATAGATAGATAGATAGATAGATAGATAGATAGATAGATAGATAGATAGATAGATAGATAGATAGATAGATAGATAGATAGATAGATAGATAGATAGATAGATAGATAGATAGATAGATAGATAGATAGATAGATAGATAGATAGATAGATAGATAGATAGATAGATAGATAGATAGATAGATAGATAGATAGATAGATAGATAGATAGATAGATAGATAGATAGATAGATAGATAGATAGATAGATAGATAGATAGATAGATAGATAGATAGATAGATAGATAGATAGATAGATAGATAGATAGATAGATAGATAGATAGATAGATAGATAGATAGATAGATAGATAGATAGATAGATAGATAGATAGATAGATAGATAGATAGATAGATAGATAGATAGATAGATAGATAGATAGATAGATAGATAGATAGATAGATAGATAGATAGATAGATAGATAGATAGATAGATAGATAGATAGATAGATAGATAGATAGATAGATAGATAGATAGATAGATAGATAGATAGATAGATAGATAGATAGATAGATAGATAGATAGATAGATAGATAGATAGATAGATAGATAGATAGATAGATAGATAGATAGATAGATAGATAGATAGATAGATAGATAGATAGATAGATAGATAGATAGATAGATAGATAGATAGATAGATAGATAGATAGATAGATAGATAGATAGATAGATAGATAGATAGATAGATAGATAGATAGATAGATAGATAGATAGATAGATAGATAGATAGATAGATAGATAGATAGATAGATAGATAGATAGATAGATAGATAGATAGATAGATAGATAGATAGATAGATAGATAGATAGATAGATAGATAGATAGATAGATAGATAGATAGATAGATAGATAGATAGATAGATAGATAGATAGATAGATAGATAGATAGATAGATAGATAGATAGATAGATAGATAGATAGATAGATAGATAGATAGATAGATAGATAGATAGATAGATAGATAGATAGATAGATAGATAGATAGATAGATAGATAGATAGATAGATAGATAGATAGATAGATAGATAGATAGATAGATAGATAGATAGATAGATAGATAGATAGATAGATAGATAGATAGATAGATAGATAGATAGATAGATAGATAGATAGATAGATAGATAGATAGATAGATAGATAGATAGATAGATAGATAGATAGATAGATAGATAGATAGATAGATAGATAGATAGATAGATAGATAGATAGATAGATAGATAGATAGATAGATAGATAGATAGATAGATAGATAGATAGATAGATAGATAGATAGATAGATAGATAGATAGATAGATAGATAGATAGATAGATAGATAGATAGATAGATAGATAGATAGATAGATAGATAGATAGATAGATAGATAGATAGATAGATAGATAGATAGATAGATAGATAGATAGATAGATAGATAGATAGATAGATAGATAGATAGATAGATAGATAGATAGATAGATAGATAGATAGATAGATAGATAGATAGATAGATAGATAGATAGATAGATAGATAGATAGATAGATAGATAGATAGATAGATAGATAGATAGATAGATAGATAGATAGATAGATAGATAGATAGATAGATAGATAGATAGATAGATAGATAGATAGATAGATAGATAGATAGATAGATAGATAGATAGATAGATAGATAGATAGATAGATAGATAGATAGATAGATAGATAGATAGATAGATAGATAGATAGATAGATAGATAGATAGATAGATAGATAGATAGATAGATAGATAGATAGATAGATAGATAGATAGATAGATAGATAGATAGATAGATAGATAGATAGATAGATAGATAGATAGATAGATAGATAGATAGATAGATAGATAGATAGATAGATAGATAGATAGATAGATAGATAGATAGATAGATAGATAGATAGATAGATAGATAGATAGATAGATAGATAGATAGATAGATAGATAGATAGATAGATAGATAGATAGATAGATAGATAGATAGATAGATAGATAGATAGATAGATAGATAGATAGATAGATAGATAGATAGATAGATAGATAGATAGATAGATAGATAGATAGATAGATAGATAGATAGATAGATAGATAGATAGATAGATAGATAGATAGATAGATAGATAGATAGATAGATAGATAGATAGATAGATAGATAGATAGATAGATAGATAGATAGATAGATAGATAGATAGATAGATAGATAGATAGATAGATAGATAGATAGATAGATAGATAGATAGATAGATAGATAGATAGATAGATAGATAGATAGATAGATAGATAGATAGATAGATAGATAGATAGATAGATAGATAGATAGATAGATAGATAGATAGATAGATAGATAGATAGATAGATAGATAGATAGATAGATAGATAGATAGATAGATAGATAGATAGATAGATAGATAGATAGATAGATAGATAGATAGATAGATAGATAGATAGATAGATAGATAGATAGATAGATAGATAGATAGATAGATAGATAGATAGATAGATAGATAGATAGATAGATAGATAGATAGATAGATAGATAGATAGATAGATAGATAGATAGATAGATAGATAGATAGATAGATAGATAGATAGATAGATAGATAGATAGATAGATAGATAGATAGATAGATAGATAGATAGATAGATAGATAGATAGATAGATAGATAGATAGATAGATAGATAGATAGATAGATAGATAGATAGATAGATAGATAGATAGATAGATAGATAGATAGATAGATAGATAGATAGATAGATAGATAGATAGATAGATAGATAGATAGATAGATAGATAGATAGATAGATAGATAGATAGATAGATAGATAGATAGATAGATAGATAGATAGATAGATAGATAGATAGATAGATAGATAGATAGATAGATAGATAGATAGATAGATAGATAGATAGATAGATAGATAGATAGATAGATAGATAGATAGATAGATAGATAGATAGATAGATAGATAGATAGATAGATAGATAGATAGATAGATAGATAGATAGATAGATAGATAGATAGATAGATAGATAGATAGATAGATAGATAGATAGATAGATAGATAGATAGATAGATAGATAGATAGATAGATAGATAGATAGATAGATAGATAGATAGATAGATAGATAGATAGATAGATAGATAGATAGATAGATAGATAGATAGATAGATAGATAGATAGATAGATAGATAGATAGATAGATAGATAGATAGATAGATAGATAGATAGATAGATAGATAGATAGATAGATAGATAGATAGATAGATAGATAGATAGATAGATAGATAGATAGATAGATAGATAGATAGATAGATAGATAGATAGATAGATAGATAGATAGATAGATAGATAGATAGATAGATAGATAGATAGATAGATAGATAGATAGATAGATAGATAGATAGATAGATAGATAGATAGATAGATAGATAGATAGATAGATAGATAGATAGATAGATAGATAGATAGATAGATAGATAGATAGATAGATAGATAGATAGATAGATAGATAGATAGATAGATAGATAGATAGATAGATAGATAGATAGATAGATAGATAGATAGATAGATAGATAGATAGATAGATAGATAGATAGATAGATAGATAGATAGATAGATAGATAGATAGATAGATAGATAGATAGATAGATAGATAGATAGATAGATAGATAGATAGATAGATAGATAGATAGATAGATAGATAGATAGATAGATAGATAGATAGATAGATAGATAGATAGATAGATAGATAGATAGATAGATAGATAGATAGATAGATAGATAGATAGATAGATAGATAGATAGATAGATAGATAGATAGATAGATAGATAGATAGATAGATAGATAGATAGATAGATAGATAGATAGATAGATAGATAGATAGATAGATAGATAGATAGATAGATAGATAGATAGATAGATAGATAGATAGATAGATAGATAGATAGATAGATAGATAGATAGATAGATAGATAGATAGATAGATAGATAGATAGATAGATAGATAGATAGATAGATAGATAGATAGATAGATAGATAGATAGATAGATAGATAGATAGATAGATAGATAGATAGATAGATAGATAGATAGATAGATAGATAGATAGATAGATAGATAGATAGATAGATAGATAGATAGATAGATAGATAGATAGATAGATAGATAGATAGATAGATAGATAGATAGATAGATAGATAGATAGATAGATAGATAGATAGATAGATAGATAGATAGATAGATAGATAGATAGATAGATAGATAGATA
Organism: Chrysomela aeneicollis; assembly: GCA_029955515.1. Lineage (NCBI taxonomy): Eukaryota > Metazoa > Arthropoda > Insecta > Coleoptera > Chrysomelidae > Chrysomela > Chrysomela aeneicollis. Next base: position 15,893 of record JARUHQ010000081.1, on the reverse strand, counting down.
GATAGATAGATAGATAGATAGATAGATAGATAGATAGATAGATAGATAGATAGATAGATAGATAGATAGATAGATAGATAGATAGATAGATAGATAGATAGATAGATAGATAGATAGATAGATAGATAGATAGATAGATAGATAGATAGATAGATAGATAGATAGATAGATAGATAGATAGATAGATAGATGGGGTATGAAGGGTTGGTGATGCGAAATATATGACGCTGCTTCCAGTGAGCGTCACTCAGCCTCTCCCAACCAATACCTATCTTCACCTCCACGAAAGCTCCACACTCGGAGCTGGTATACCCCGGTTAATCTGAGCAACCTCACCGGAGACTGGGTAACCAACCCCAGTGGAAAGTAAGGTCAGAGCCGACGAAGAAGGTAGAAATGACTCTAGGGTCTAGAGGAGTTAACCTCGAGAAAAAATCCGGAAATCCTGAGGTGTAAACAAATCGTGCCCAGAGGATGAATGACTCTGCCGTGAAAGAGTCACGAACGATGTCCTCCGATATTGTGGTCGCTATCGGTTGTATTGCAGACCTTGCCGCAGTATGGGAGCACTGCTGCGGTGGACCCATTTTCTGCCCAACTCGTGGGATTTATATGGAAAATATAAAAGATACAAAAGACGTAACAAAAACCTCAGATGTAGAGGACACAGCATCAGGTTCAATACAAAAACGAGACCTTTTGATAAGGACCCCTCCAAGGTCGAGAACGTACTCAATGCCAGAGCAGACGGTCAAGCGCATGAGACAGGACGACACTGAAGATACTGGAAAGAGACATAAGGAAGAGCCGAACAATCCTCAGACCTTCAAGAATATCATGTATCAAATGGAAAAGCATATCAGACAGCTGGAGAAAGTAGTGCAAGAAACGTACAAGCCAAAGAAAGAATTCACCGATATATCCGCTAAATTAACCCTGCAACTAGAAAAACTTCAACAAGTTGAAATCAAGAAATGGCTAGACCAAATGGCACACGAAGCAAAGGGCGAGAAACGTGACAATGAACAGAGAAATAGAATAAGCGAACTTGAAACACAGATACAAAACATGCAAGTTATACATGAAACTGAGTTGGAAAACCTTTCACACCAAACTCAGTGTGACAACTGCAGGAAGAAGCAGCACAACCAGCGAAGAAAACAAGCACTGAAAGTGCAAGAAACCTATGAAAGTTTCAAACTTGTAACGGAAGAAGACTGGAGGGACGGAATTTTTCCCAAAATGACTATCCAACACGGAAGTTTCTGGGATACTGATAGTGAGAATACATGGATTCTTCCAAGCAGTGCAGATCTGCAATCCCCACATGGATCAGTAGCAATGGTTATGGATAGACTTGGGGGCAAAGAGGGAATACAGAAGCAGAATAAGAAGAAGGGGGAGGTAGCAATAATGGTTCACTCCTTAGGCTTTCCGGATGATGCAGGAAACCTAATTCATAGAGCCAGATTGATACTCTACCCCATCATCTCAAATGGTGGCTTCAACGAGGAAGCAGACGATGAGAATATCCTAAAATCGTTCAAAGCCGTGAAAGATATTATGTTGCAACATAATAAAACGAAACTGGTCATACCCGAAATAGAGGGAATAACTGGACTGGTCATATGCAGAGTTATTGAATTTTTATTCGCTGACTCTGGCATAGAAATAGCACTAATTAAAGGAACAGGCGGACAACGGAATGAAACTAAACAAGTGAGTTCTCGAACGAACACAGTACCCAAGCAGAAAAAAGCGAAGCAGGATGCACTTCTCGTCAAGATGCCAAACATCAGCTATGCAGATTTACTGAAGAAAATGAAAGAGTCAGTGAACCCCAGTGAAATTGGTGTGGAAATACAGGAACTGAGAAAAACCAGAAATGGAGAACTCCTACTAACTGTACAGAACGGTGCAGAAAAACTCAAAGTTCTCAATCAGAAAATAATGGAAAATGTTCCGGAAGTATCTACTTCTTTCTTGAGGAACACAAGAGTTCTCCATATCAAAGATATGGATGAGATTTCGACGACGGAACAAATTAAAGATGCTATTTCAGAATCTATAATGGCAAGACCCGAAGATATTGAAGTGAGGGCTCTCCGGCCTACTATGGCAAGTAAACAGAATGCCACAGTTATTCTGCCAGAACCTGATGCAATAAAGTTAGTAGATTTAGGTAAAATAAAGATCGGTTGGTCGCAGTGTAGAGTCCTGGAGAGGAAAAAGGAGCAGAAGTGTTTTAAATGCTGGAATTACGGCCATATTAAAGTTCATTGCAAAGGGCCAGACAGGGAGTCACTATGTCTCAAATGCGCAAAAGAAGGGCACCAAGCAACAGACTGTGTAAACCCCCCATATTGCGTCCACTGTAAAGAGGAGGGGCATCAATCTGGCAGTCCAAAATGCTTAGGAAGAATGGGTAAGGGAGAGCACGAGGTACCTCGAACAGTTGTCGAAACCAGTTGAAAACATGGTTAAATTTCTCCAAATCAACGCATTCAGGAGAAGGCCATGCCACGACCTGGCGCTCGCTATGGCTAACGACATTGGAGCTGGAATAATACTCATCAGCGAGCCGAATAGGAACGCAGTGAAAGACAGAAAAGACTGGTTTTGCGATGATGATCTCAATACCGCCATTAAAATTCTAGATAACATCACTATAAAGATACACGGAGCAGGTCACAGCTTTACATACATAGTGACACCCGATTTTACCATCTTCAACTGCTACGCTTCTCCAAATGAAGGGCTAGATGACCTCGAGAGAATACTCTGGGACGTCGGAAGGCTGATGAGGCAAAATAAAGAAAAAGTGATCGTTGTGGGAGATTTCAATGCGAAATCCCCTCAATGGGGCATGAACGTTTCAGACAGGAGAGGTGAATTACTCACAGAGTGGATTGCTGAAAATGATCTCGTGATAGTCAATGAAGGAAATAAACCAACATTTCAGAGGCGAGACTACTCCTCAATCCTTGACCTCACGCTAGCCACTGCAGACATAAAAACTCTCATCCAAAATTGGAATGTCCTCGAAGCTGAATCACTGAGTGATCATAAGTTCATCACGTTCGAAATTGCCAACAACGGGTTGGCACCAGGCCAAAGAACTACAAATCGAAGTGGCTGGCAGATCAACAGGCTGGACAAGGATAAGCTGAAACAGTTGAAGATGGAGAATTGGGAAGAAATCACATCTGCGGAAAACTTTAGTCTAGCATTAACTCAGATATGCAACCAGACAATGCCCAGAAAGGGCGGTACCTCAAAGAAAAAACCCATGTATTGGTGGAATGACGAGATTGCTCAGGCACGTCAGACTTGCACACGCAAGAGAAGACTCTATACGAGATCTGCTAGGAGAAATGTTCTGGAAGAAAGACAGATGCTCTGGGACGAATATAAAGAGAGTAAGAAACGACTCCAGAATTTGATAAAAAAATCTAAAAGAGATTCTTGGAAAACAATCTGTGATAGTATAGACTGTGATATCTGGGGGGATGGATATAAAATTGTGATGAAGAATCTGATTGGCCACCCTCCCAGACTACAAATACCCATGCAAACTGTGGAAGAAGTGGTAGACCACCTATTTCCAGTGCATGAGGATGTGATTTTCATCTGTGATAGAACTGTGATATTTTTAGACTTTAGCATAGATGAGTTACGTGAAGCTTGTAATAAGTTGAAAGGAAGGAAGGTTCCTGGTCCTGGAAATATTCCGCCAGAAATACTCAAAACCGTGGTGCTGAACAATCCAGAGTACACATTAGCTGTTTACAATGACCTGGCTAGCCGTGGGGAATTCCCCAGACAGTGGAAACGAGCAAATCTATTACTATTAAGGAAAACTGATAGACCCATAGAAAACCCCTCAGCACACAGACCGATATGCCTACTCGACGTGGAAGGAAAACTCTATGAACAAATGATTCTCATTAGACTCAAAAGGGAAATAACACGCACGGGTGGATTGTCGCCGAGGCAGTTCGGGTTTGTTGAGGGTAAACAAACAGTGGATGCCATAGAAGAAGTACTCAAAATTGTAAGAGAAGTTGCAGAAAAACACTCATGGGCACACCGAAGGCTGTGTGCGATAATAACTCTAGACATAAGAAATGCCTTCAATAGTGCAAGTTGGCAGGAAATATTAGATGTTTTGAGAAATCGAGGAATAGACGAAAGCCTTATTAGTATAATAAGATCGTACCTTTCAGAAAGAGAGATAATATTGGAGGCAGAAAACAACACGAAAATCAGGGAGATAAACAGTGGCGTACCACAGGGGTCAGTGTTGGGACCAACGTTGTGGAACCTGCTGTATGATGGACTACTTGGGATAGAGCAGCCAGAAGGAGTCACGATGATAGCTTTTGCTGACGACGTAGCTGTGATAGTGGTCGCCAAGGGTGAAGAGAACCTAATGCACAAAGCAAACATAAGCTTGCAACGCACATCCAACTGGTTGAGAACAAAGGGACTCGAACTAGCACCGGAAAAAACCGAAGCTGCCCTCCTCACAACTAAAAGGAAACTAGGTACGATCGAATTCGAGGTGCAAGATGTAAAGATAAGGCCAAAGAAAGCCATTAAGTATCTTGGCGTTCTGCTAGACACGAAGCTCACATTTGCTGCACACGTAGATAGAATATCAGAGAAAGTAGAGAAGACAGTGGCAGCCCTGTCTGGGCTTATGCCAAACATCAGGGGACCCAGATCATCTAAGAGGAGGGTAATAATGAGTGTTGCTCAATCCCAAATTTTGTACGCTGCACCGGCTTGGCATACCGTAACAGGTAACCAAAAACTGGTAGCAAAACTTGCCAGCTTACAACGTAAGATTTGTATCAGAATCTGTTCTGCATACAGGACGATTTCAACTGATGGAGTTGGAGTTATAGCAGGGGTACCACCAATTGATCTTCTTATCCTAGAGAGAAGAGAAAAATACAAAGGAACAGCTGGGGTAACTGCAAGAGAAAGCCTCATGACAAGGTGGCAAATCAGATGGAACATTGGCAAGTATGGGAGATGGACAAACCAATTAATACCCAATATAGAAGAGTGGATGCGCCGGCCCTATGGAGAAGTAGACTACTACATAACACAAGCAATTTCTGGGCACGGCTGCTTCAGAGCATACCTCTATAGTCGCATGAAGGCGGAGTCAGAAAACTGTCCATATTGTGGGGAACGGGACGACGCAGAACATACATTGTTTATATGCAATAGGTGGGAGAGGAGTCGCCAACAATTCTTCGCAAAAACAGGAATACCTTTCGAAGCAAGAAGTATGATGAATAAACTTATGTCAGGGGAAAACGGGTGGAAAGAATCCTACAAAACTATCAGACATATCATCGAAAACAAAGAAAAAGATGATAGAGAAAGAGAATAAAGAGATAGGTGACTGATATAATTGATAACATTTGACTCTCCTCCCACTGAAGTAATGCGACAGCGGTTCCAGTGGAAGGAGTGGAGCGAGAGACAAAAAAAAAAAAAAAAAAAAAAAAAAAAAAAAAAAAAAAAAAAAAGATAGATAGATAGATAGATAGATAGATAGATAGATAGATAGATAGATAGATAGATAGATAGATAGATAGATAGATAGATAGATAGATAGATAGATAGATAGATAGATAGATAGATAGATAGATAGATAGATAGATAGATAGATAGATAGATAGATAGATAGATAGATAGATAGATAGATAGATAGATAGATAGATAGATAGATAGATAGATAGATAGATAGATAGATAGATAGATAGATAGATAGATAGATAGATAGATAGATAGATAGATAGATAGATAGATAGATAGATAGATAGATAGATAGATAGATAGATAGATAGATAGATAGATAGATAGATAGATAGAT
>JARUHQ010000081.1:0-5000 GCA_029955515.1 Chrysomela aeneicollis | reverse complement strand
AGATAGATAGATAGATAGATAGATAGATAGATAGATAGATAGATAGATAGATAGATAGATAGATAGATAGATAGATAGATAGATAGATAGATAGATAGATAGATAGATAGATAGATAGATAGATAGATAGATAGATAGATAGATAGATAGATAGATAGATAGATAGATAGATAGATAGATAGATAGATAGATAGATAGATAGATAGATAGATAGATAGATAGATAGATAGATAGATAGATAGATAGATAGATAGATAGATAGATAGATAGATAGATAGATAGATAGATAGATAGATAGATAGATAGATAGATAGATAGATAGATAGATAGATAGATAGATAGATAGATAGATAGATAGATAGATAGATAGATAGATAGATAGATAGATAGATAGATAGATAGATAGATAGATAGATAGATAGATAGATAGATAGATAGATAGATAGATAGATAGATAGATAGATAGATAGATAGATAGATAGATAGATAGATAGATAGATAGATAGATAGATAGATAGATAGATAGATAGATAGATAGATAGATAGATAGATAGATAGATAGATAGATAGATAGATAGATAGATAGATAGATAGATAGATAGATAGATAGATAGATAGATAGATAGATAGATAGATAGATAGATAGATAGATAGATAGATAGATAGATAGATAGATAGATAGATAGATAGATAGATAGATAGATAGATAGATAGATAGATAGATAGATAGATAGATAGATAGATAGATAGATAGATAGATAGATAGATAGATAGATAGATAGATAGATAGATAGATAGATAGATAGATAGATAGATAGATAGATAGATAGATAGATAGATAGATAGATAGATAGATAGATAGATAGATAGATAGATAGATAGATAGATAGATAGATAGATAGTATCTCAGAAAGTGGAGAAAACAGTGGCAGCTCTTTCTGGACTTATGCCGAATGTAAGAGGACCAAGAGTATCCAAAAAAAGGTTGCTCATGAGTGTAGCCCATTCCCAAATGCTGTATGGTGCACCAGCCTGGAATACAGCTGCAAGTAACCAGAAACTTGTAGCGAAACTGAGCAGCATCCAACGCAAGATGTGCATCAGGATATGCTCTGCATATCGAACTTTTTCAACAGAAGCAGCTGGAGTTATCGCAGAAGTACCGCCCATCGACTTTCTGATAATAGAACGAGACGAAAAATACAGAGGAGTAGTCGGACCTATCGCCAGAATGAATCTTATGGCACGATGGCAGAGAAAATGGACTAACGGTAAATATGGTAGATGGACGCACAGGCTGATACCAAATATACAGGAATGGACAAACAGGCCATATGGAGAAGTCGACTATTTCACAACACAGGCATTATGTGGACACGGGTGTTTCAGGAAGTACCTCTTCAATCGCATGCGAGCAGAATCGGAGAATTGTCCATACTGCGGAGAGCAAGATGACGTAGAACACACTTTGTTTGCTTGTCACAGATGGGAAGTGATTCGCCAAGGATTTCAAACTGAAACAGGTGCACCTTTTGAAGTAGAGAATATGATGGCGTCTCTGATATCTGGTGAGGAAGGGTGGAAAAGTGCATACAAGATTATAAGGCACATAATCGAGAACAAAGAGAAAGACGATAGAGAGAGAATATAGTCGACTACGTCAGGCAAATGCACTTCCACTGAAGTAATGCGAGAGCGGTCCCAGTGGAAGATGCGGATGGAGAAGAGGTTTTAGTCGGTAAGAATCCGACATTCTGGAAAGACCAGAATCTCATGCAAGATTTCCTCTTCTCGAAAAAAAAAAAAAAAAAAAAAAAAAAAAAAAAAAAAAAAAAAAAAAAAAAAAAAAAAAAAAAGATAGATAGATAGATAGATAGATAGATAGATAGATAGATAGATAGATAGATAGATAGATAGATAGATAGATAGATAGATAGATAGATAGATAGATAGATAGATAGATAGATAGATAGATAGATAGATAGATAGATAGATAGATAGATAGATAGATAGATAGATAGATAGATAGATAGATAGATAGATAGATAGATAGATAGATAGATAGATAGATAGATAGATAGATAGATAGATAGATAGATAGATAGATAGATAGATAGATAGATAGATAGATAGATAGATAGATAGATAGATAGATAGATAGATAGATAGATAGATAGATAGATAGATAGATAGATAGATAGATAGATAGATAGATAGATAGATAGATAGATAGATAGATAGATAGATAGATAGATAGATAGATAGATAGATAGATAGATAGATAGATAGATAGATAGATAGATAGATAGATAGATAGATAGATAGATAGATAGATAGATAGATAGATAGATAGATAGATAGATAGATAGATAGATAGATAGATAGATAGATAGATAGATAGATAGATAGATAGATAGATAGATAGATAGATAGATAGATAGATAGATAGATAGATAGATAGATAGATAGATAGATAGATAGATAGATAGATAGATAGATAGATAGATAGATAGATAGATAGATAGATAGATAGATAGATAGATAGATAGATAGATAGATAGATAGATAGATAGATAGATAGATAGATAGATAGATAGATAGATAGATAGATAGATAGATAGATAGATAGATAGATAGATAGATAGATAGATAGATAGATAGATAGATAGATAGATAGATAGATAGATAGATAGATAGATAGATAGATAGATAGATAGATAGATAGATAGATAGATAGATAGATAGATAGATAGATAGATAGATAGATAGATAGATAGATAGATAGATAGATAGATAGATAGATAGATAGATAGATAGATAGATAGATAGATAGATAGATAGATAGATAGATAGATAGATAGATAGATAGATAGATAGATAGATAGATAGATAGATAGATAGATAGATAGATAGATAGATAGATAGATAGATAGATAGATAGATAGATAGATAGATAGATAGATAGATAGATAGATAGATAGATAGATAGATAGATAGATAGATAGATAGATAGATAGATAGATAGATAGATAGATAGATAGATAGATAGATAGATAGATAGATAGATAGATAGATAGATAGATAGATAGATAGATAGATAGATAGATAGATAGATAGATAGATAGATAGATAGATAGATAGATAGATAGATAGATAGATAGATAGATAGATAGATAGATAGATAGATAGATAGATAGATAGATAGATAGATAGATAGATAGATAGATAGATAGATAGATAGATAGATAGATAGATAGATAGATAGATAGATAGATAGATAGATAGATAGATAGATAGATAGATAGATAGATAGATAGATAGATAGATAGATAGATAGATAGATAGATAGATAGATAGATAGATAGATAGATAGATAGATAGATAGATAGATAGATAGATAGATAGATAGATAGATAGATAGATAGATAGATAGATAGATAGATAGATAGATAGATAGATAGATAGATAGATAGATAGATAGATAGATAGATAGATAGATAGATAGATAGATAGATAGATAGATAGATAGATAGATAGATAGATAGATAGATAGATAGATAGATAGATAGATAGATAGATAGATAGATAGATAGATAGATAGATAGATAGATAGATAGATAGATAGATAGATAGATAGATAGATAGATAGATAGATAGATAGATAGATAGATAGATAGATAGATAGATAGATAGATAGATAGATAGATAGATAGATAGATAGATAGATAGATAGATAGATAGATAGATAGATAGATAGATAGATAGATAGATAGATAGATAGATAGATAGATAGATAGATAGATAGATAGATAGATAGATAGATAGATAGATAGATAGATAGATAGATAGATAGATAGATAGATAGATAGATAGATAGATAGATAGATAGATAGATAGATAGATAGATAGATAGATAGATAGATAGATAGATAGATAGATAGATAGATAGATAGATAGATAGATAGATAGATAGATAGATAGATAGATAGATAGATAGATAGATAGATAGATAGATAGATAGATAGATAGATAGATAGATAGATAGATAGATAGATAGATAGATAGATAGATAGATAGATAGATAGATAGATAGATAGATAGATAGATAGATAGATAGATAGATAGATAGATAGATAGATAGATAGATAGATAGATAGATAGATAGATAGATAGATAGATAGATAGATAGATAGATAGATAGATAGATAGATAGATAGATAGATAGATAGATAGATAGATAGATAGATAGATAGATAGATAGATAGATAGATAGATAGATAGATAGATAGATAGATAGATAGATAGATAGATAGATAGATAGATAGATAGATAGATAGATAGATAGATAGATAGATAGATAGATAGATAGATAGATAGATAGATAGATAGATAGATAGATAGATAGATAGATAGATAGATAGATAGATAGATAGATAGATAGATAGATAGATAGATAGATAGATAGATAGATAGATAGATAGATAGATAGATAGATAGATAGATAGATAGATAGATAGATAGATAGATAGATAGATAGATAGATAGATAGATAGATAGATAGATAGATAGATAGATAGATAGATAGATAGATAGATAGATAGATAGATAGATAGATAGATAGATAGATAGATAGATAGATAGATAGATAGATAGATAGATAGATAGATAGATAGATAGATAGATAGATAGATAGATAGATAGATAGATAGATAGATAGATAGATAGATAGATAGATAGATAGATAGATAGATAGATAGATAGATAGATAGATAGATAGATAGATAGATAGATAGATAGATAGATAGATAGATAGATAGATAGATAGATAGATAGATAGATAGATAGATAGATAGATAGATAGATAGATAGATAGATAGATAGATAGATAGATAGATAGATAGATAGATAGATAGATAGATAGATAGATAGATAGATAGATAGATAGATAGATAGATAGATAGATAGATAGATAGATAGATAGATAGATAGATAGATAGATA
>JARUHQ010000080.1:10000-22500 GCA_029955515.1 Chrysomela aeneicollis | reverse complement strand
GACATGGTTTTGGAAAGTAAAGTGTACTAATTTCATACGTACCGATGGATTCCCACACATTCTCATAAAGACATAGTTTCGGAAAGTGAAGTGTACTTTTTATAAAAACCCATTTCATACGTACAGATGCAACGATGAATTCTTTAGAATTTCAAAGTGATCGACAACAAATAAAGAACTTGTTTCCGTCCAAAATTCTTCAGGATGGAAGCCGCAAAGTTTGAAGACAGAGAAGATAGAAATTTGGAAAGTATATCGTGCTTTCTATCCAAATAAATTCAATACGTATCGGTGCAACGATTGAGTCATACGCATTTTGAAAGTAATGGTGCACCGAAATGTCATCCGTTTTCGTCCATAATCCTATCGTAGGGGAGCCGAAAAGTTCGGAGACTCCGAAGACAGAGTTTTGGAAAGTGTAGTGTGGTTACCATGAAATCAAATTTCAAACGTACCGATACATACCTACGAACCTCTATAGTGAATGCGAACAAAAATGATACTCGTTTCCTTCCATATTTCCTCCAGAAGGTTGCCGAAAAATAGGAGATGTAATGTTGAAATGTGAAGTGTGCTATCCATAGAAAACGAATGCCATATGAACCGACGCAACGATGATTTTTTTTTCGCATTTCAACAGTGATAGCAAACCAGAATGGAACTTGTTCTCGTACATATTTCTTTAGAAGAGAAGCCGCAAAGACCGGACTCCCAGAAGATACGAGTTTCGGAAAGTGAATAGTGCTTTATATACAAATGAATTTCATACGTTCCGATGCAACGATGGATTTGTACATATCTCAGTAGTGATTGCGAACCAAAATATTACTCGTCTTCGTCTATATTTCCTCTGAAGGTTGATACGAGTTTCCGTATGAATCCTCGAGTCCGTCGGCTGTAGTGTCGATGTGTTTTCCTCACTGGCATGGAGCTCACTAGTTTCGAAATTCCATATTTTTCTGGTTTTGATACTTATACGTGTGAGATAAGGTCTTTCCAGTCATGAAACTTGATATACATCGTAACCTCGAAGGGGTTGGAATTTGACCTGAGAGAGGGTAAGTTCCACCATCACATCCTTCTCTCCTGAATAACACATATATGATACATGTCGATGACGGACAAAAAAGAAGACGACGATACGAAAGAAGAAAGATCATTTGAAACACAATCATCTCCCGCATCATCCACCACTAATTTATCCGTTTATTATTCCAAAAAAATAATAATACACCATAAGACAATGAGATCAAATTCGACATAATCAGAATGCAGCAGTGACAGGAGAATGGAACCGAAAGACAAACATAGAGAACGATACTTGAGAAACATTCTTCCACATCCGTCAAACGGCCCCACCCTATATACTTCAATATGAGTATTTATGTTGATACTATGTATGTATGTATGTATGTATGTATGTATGTATGTATGTATGTATGTATGTATGTATGTATGTATGTATGTATGTATGTATGTATGTATGTATGTATGTATGTATGTATGTATGTATGTATGTATGTATGTATGTATGTATGTATGTATGTATGTATGTATGTATGTATGATAACATTTTCCGGGAATACTTCGAGTGCTCCACGAGTCTCTTCGTAGATTAAACCTTACATTCTCTTCACACCACCGCAACGAGCCAATCTTCTTATAGCCGGAAGTTATGGCAGATGAAATAAGAATTCCTCTCGCGAAGGTAAGAAGTGATGGTAGAAATAAGTCAACAATTGTAGTATTAAAGGTTCATGAAGGAGTATCTGAGGCTACAGGTGTTTCATTGGAAACCATGAATAGAATCAGAGATTTGCATGATTTGCAGAGATGCATAGTTTATTGATTACTATCATGGTTGCTGCAGAGAGTCTGGAAACGACATTCATAAACTAGGATTTCGATGACGAACGGATGAATCTTGAAGAAACTGTACGTGAACCGCGTATTTTCACCGCCGAAGCATAGAGTCGTTCGAAATAATCGAATACAACTCAGATACAATGATTGTTCATTCTATCCATTCAACCATCTGTTCGATTCGGTGCGGTTGTTGTTACTACGCTAGTGTCGTCTGATGGATTTCGTGGCTGGTGAAAAAGGCAAATCTCTGTTGGTTATTGATGGATGAAAATTTCTATTTAATGAATATTTGTTGAATAATGCTCAGAAGTGGGCCTGCGCAAATTCTACCCAATACCTACCTATGAAATCTGGGAAATTCAAAATATATTTGAATAAAAAGTTCTGATCATTCGAATGATTCTTGCTGAAATAATGGAGATATTCGAATAGTCACAATAATCGAACATCGATCAATTCAATTCAAATCAGGCCATAACAAAAAACCGTCTCGAAATTCAGAATGATATCATGATGAGAAGGTTTTTTTTTGACCATACTGAAAGAAAAACGTATTATCATCGAGGCAAACAAACAAGAAATCTATAGGAAATATTGGTGGCCCTGAAAAGGGCCATTGGTTATTGCGTCCTCAATTTCCGAATGAGAAAAATGGGACGTATTCATTGTCTTCGACTGATGACGAATTACTTCTTCCTCTTTGGAGACGCTGCTTTCTTGGATTTCGCCGCAGTAGTCGCCGTCGCAGCCGCTTTGGCAGTTTTAGGTTTTGGCGCCTTCGGTTTCTTCGTGGGACCACCTCCCTTGTTCGACTTTTTCGCCTTTGAAGGAGATTTTATCTTATTAGAAGCAGTCGTAGCTGTCGATCTGACTTTTTTTTCCTCTACAGAGGCAACAAGTTTTTTTGCTTTAGAAGGGGGAGCAGCAGCGGTGGTTTTCTTTTCGACAATTGTCTTTTTCGATTTCGGAGAAGACAATTTTTTTACTGATTTAGATTTATCCCCGGGAACAGCGACACGTTTCGTAGTCGATTTTTTGAGTTTGCTGCCCGCATTGCTACGTTTCTTTTCTCCGGACGAAGGTTTGGAAGAAGCCGAAGCCGCAGACGCTAACTTGAAGGAGCCAGACGCACCTTTTCCTTTCGTCTGAACCAACGATCCAGAAACAACTGAAGATTTCAAGTACTTTTTGATGAACGGAGCAACTTTTTCAGCGTCCACTTTGTAGTTGGCAGCGATAAATTTCTTGATTGCCTGAAGGGAAGAGCCACCTCTTTCTTTCAATCCTTTGATGGCGTTGTTCACCATTTCAGAAGTCGGCGGATGGGAAGGTTTTGCTCTAGGATTTTTTGCTGTTTTCTTCTCTTTCTTCACAGGAGACAGTGTTTGAGGTGAAGACGACGACGACGACGACGAGGCGGACGTAGCCGAAGCAGTCGAATTCTGATTGTCCGTATCAGCCATTATGATTCGTTCTTCTCGAATCGAATGTGAAAATATCTATTTGGTGATATCAAACGACGACCACTACTTTAGCTTTATAGAATGTGAATGAAACCTCGAACCAAACTCATTTCTTTATTATACGGCGAAGTGATATCGAAGTCGGACGGAAGACTGGACGCTCGCCGATTCCGAATAAGACGATATTGACGGCTTCCATTCTGCTAGCGTGGTGTGCGTATAGACATTTTATTTGGGCTGTTGTCGATATATAATCAAAGTTGGAAACAAAATGATATCGTTATTGAGAACAAGGTATCCCAAATATATTTTCCTCTAGCTAAACTCCCATCTGAGTCCATATCGAAAAGAATCATTGCTAGTCGAAATCAGAACTCTCATCTGATTCGGCCAAAACGTTGGAATAGTCAGTGAAAATATACCTCAAAGCACTACCTAACAATACGGATAACGAATATATAATGACACCCACATGTATCTACTAGCATGAGACGCGAAGAAAAATATATAATTTTCATCCTCAACCAAGATACGTCAACTTAACTAGTGCAGTGTCAACCTCTAGGCCAACTCCGCATCGGTTTGTATTGAAACTCTATTCCTTCATTATCATCTTTCTCATTGCGAATCGGATGGATTCAGCAAAAATAACACACTCAAGAAAGCTTTCGATTATTCATGATTCTGATAGTATACCTCCTACACCACCACCACCACCACCACCACCACCACCACCACCACCACCACCACCACCACCACCACCACCACCACCACCACCACCACCACCACCACCACCACCACCACCACCACCACCACCACCACCACCACCACCACCACCACCACCACCACCACCACCACCACCACCACCACCACCACCACCACCACCACCACCACCACCACCACCACCACCACCACCACCACCACCACCACCACCACCACCACCACCACCACCACCACCACCACCACCACCACCAAGAATATTTCAGACATTATGAGAACAAGGACATCATAGTCTACTATCTATAGAACCTTCACCCCAGAACAACGAGCGTTTTGGAAATAACGAACAATAACATTAACAACAACGACAATCAACGACCTTCGAGTAGAATGACGAGGTGGCAGAAAATGTAGAGGCGGCGGTGGAGGAGGAATGTGGAGGAGGAAAAGGAGGGTGGGTAGGAGGGGGAGGCTTACCGCAGAAGTACCCTAAAAAATCCACCTGCGCGCGCCACTGACTTTTTTTTTTAATTACGGCAACGACCATACCACGTTGATTATACCCGTACTCGTCCGATCACGGAAGTCAAGCAACGTCGGGCGCGGTTAGTACTTGGATGGGTGACCGCTTGGGAACACCGCGTGCCGTTGTCTTTTTATTATCATCTATCGTATATAAGATACTTCGAAAACAAGAAAATTTCGCCTTAAACGTGAGACGAGTTGAATCGGAAGACGAATTCTCTCAGATATTATTTGTGGTCCTGAAAAGAACCGTTTTTTTATCACTAATACAATGCGTCGATAAGATTATTTGGAACTCGTGTACTTGGTTACGGCTTTGGTACCTTCGCTAACAGCGTGCTTAGCCAATTCACCAGGAAGTAGTAGACGTACCGCCGTTTGAATTTCTCTACTCGTGATGGTCGAACGTTTGTTGTAATGGGCAAGGCGAGAGGCTTCGGCGGCAATCCTTTCGAATATATCGTTAACGAAACTGTTCATAATGCTCATCGCCTTACTAGATATTCCAGTGTCGGGATGAACTTGTTTCAGGACTTTATAAATGTAGATGGCATAGCTTTCCTTCCTCCTTCGTTTCTTTTTCTTATCGGTTTTGGCGATATTTTTCTGGGCTTTACCAGCTTTCTTCGCAGCTTTTCCACTGGCTTTGGGAGGCATGTTGATGTTGATCGAAATAACAAACTGAGATCTCGGACGAGCACAGGATACAAACTTAATATTAGAAAAAACATTATGTATATACGAGAAAACTGTTTTTCATTAGACTCCGCCCAACCGAATGCAAGGCTATCAATGGTCGAAGACTGATTTCGAGAAGAGTCATACGGAGCAACAGCGTTCTCTTAAACTCCGCCCTCCACGAAAGAATTCATCGGAGAGAGTCCGTTGGTCTGAAGGTTGTATAACATAATAATGGAAAATCAATTAGGGATATTCCCAATCCTCTATGATCTTCTTGAAGTGGTACTATTTTCGGATAAATCCGGAAAGGTGTTGAATGGGCCCTTTCAAGACTCCATACTGATTTATAGACCCAATAAAATATGATAATCGCAAATCAATCAGGCAAAGGTTTCATAATATGATAATCTATAAACAATTATGGAAATCCCTAATCTTTTATGATATTCTTCAAGCTATACTATTGTCGAATCAATCTGAAGAGAGGTGTAATATGACACGATTCAAAACTCAATTTACTGATTATATACTCGATTCGTTTTATACGAGCAAACGAGTAATTTCAATCGAGCATACTTCGATTTTGTACTGTCCTTGATGATATTAGATTTCAAACTTGAGTTGTTTCTTCAGTATCACCCATGAGTTGTTAGAACAAAAGTATATGACTAAGATTCGATCGTCTTGGAACAACATACAGAACTATACTATCAAACTGACCTTCGAACTGTTGTTGACCGGCGTCGTCGTCGCCGCCGATATATGTTTTTTTTTTTTTATTAGAATTCGGCATGTCAATTTGAACTGTTAGAGGTTGAAGTACTACCATCATGTCCCTCCTCTCAATTTTCATATTCATCCGCTCATCACTTCACTTACTGGTGAACTTCAACATTTTCTTTCAATCTCTCAACTTCAAGATATTCGGATATACACATAATAGGTTGAAAGTTTACGCAACTATTACGCATTTCCATTCGAGAATGATGGCGATATTCTCTTAGGCCCCTCCCATTTCCTTGAATCAATTCTCGAGCTGCCATTGGTCGACCAATATACATAAAACTAGTAACCGAAGTTTTTCAAACATACAGATCCGTTTGAACGGTAGCATCAGACAGACGACAGACAACAGCGTGATATCAAAATGTCCGGACGTGGAAAAGGAGGCAAAGTTAAGGGAAAGGCAAAGTCGCGTTCCAGTAGGGCCGGGTTACAATTCCCAGTGGGTAGGATCCATCGTCTTCTCAGAAAAGGAAATTACGCTGAACGTGTAGGTGCAGGAGCCCCAGTTTATCTAGCAGCAGTGATGGAATATTTGGGAGCCGAAGTCCTGGAACTGGCAGGTAACGCAGCCAGAGATAATAAGAAAACTCGCATAATACCACGTCATCTACAATTGGCGATCAGGAACGATGAGGAATTGAATAAACTCCTGTCGGGTGTGACAATTGCTCAAGGTGGTGTTCTGCCGAACATCCAAGCTGTCTTGTTACCGAAGAAAACGGAGAAGAAAGCTTAAGGCGCATGCATTCACCAGACAATCAATAGGTCAATATCGGTCCTTTTAAGGACCACAAAAAAAAATTCAAGAATTCGTTTGTATATTTTCTACCCGCTGTTCAACGACTCTATATCAGATATACGATTAAATTAACGCTCATCATTGTTGCGGCGTAAAGTAGCAATCAATAGACAAAAGTTAAAAGTGAATGGGTTCTTCAATTTCGAGTATGTTAGTGGAAAATATGAATGTAATTGACGAGTGAAATATCTTATCGCTGTTGCATTGATAGTATTTCATTTCTCGAAATGAAAGCAATTACATCACTTCTTGACTCCACGTCTTCCCAACTCAAACATACAAATTTCGTATATGTATCAATATACTCAATTATCTTACAATACGTTGAAGTTAGATGTGTATATATATATATATATATATGTATGTATGTATGTATGTATGTATGTATGTATGTATGTATGTATGTATGTATGGATGCATGTGAACGAATTCATAAACAAGATAAGTTGTGGTTCTGAAAAGAACCGTTTTTTTTTTGTCATTGGCGTAAGATTTGATTGTTCAACCTCCGAATCCGTAGAGAGTGCGGCCTTGACGTTTCAAAGCATAAACGACATCCATGGCAGTGACGGTTTTCCTTTTGGCGTGCTCAGTATAAGTGACAGCGTCTCTGATAACATTTTCCAGGAATACTTTGAGAACCCCACGGGTCTCTTCGTAGATCAACCCTGATATTCTCTTCACACCACCGCGACGAGCCAACCTTCTTATCGCCGGTTTGGTGATACCTTGGATGTTGTCACGCAAAACTTTGCGATGACGTTTTGCTCCACCTTTACCCAACCCTTTACCACCTTTGCCACGTCCGGTCATGTTTATTTCTTTTGTTAGAAGTTCAACAAAGACAACACGAAATATACGATCACCTGAGACGCTCAAGTGCAACTGTGCCGAGGACGCAATTGTGAGCCGAGTTTTGTAAACATTATGGCAACGCCCACTTCAGCGACATCGACCAATGAAAATGGTTCGGTTACAGCGTAGCTCGTCTATATATAAACGCTGATATTCGACTGTGTTATTCTTCCGTCAGTCAGTGTATGTACGTGCTACACGAGTCCTATTTCGTATTATTATAATAATATTAGTTATGGCCCGTACCAAACAAACGGCACGTAAATCTACCGGAGGTAAAGCTCCCCGCAAGCAGCTCGCTACCAAAGCTGCTCGTAAGAGTGCACCAGCTACTGGTGGAGTGAAGAAACCACATCGTTATAGACCTGGTACAGTTGCACTACGTGAAATTCGTCGTTATCAGAAAAGTACAGAGTTGCTTATTAGGAAATTACCGTTCCAACGTTTGGTTCGTGAAATCGCTCAAGATTTTAAGACCGACCTACGTTTCCAAAGTTCGGCTGTCATGGCTTTACAAGAAGCGAGCGAGGCGTACTTGGTTGGTCTCTTCGAAGATACTAACTTGTGCGCTATTCACGCCAAACGCGTCACCATTATGCCTAAGGATATCCAATTGGCCAGACGTATCAGAGGAGAACGCGCCTAAAGTTGGAGCGTGAAAACATAAACACAAAAATCGGTTCTTTTCAGAACCACTACTATATTCAATGGAATTCGTAAATGTTTGCTCCACTACCAGATAAGTCCATAGTCCAAGTCATTGTGTAATGTAAAGTGTTGGATCGTTATGCTAGAAGTTATTGTACACTTCTATTATATATATTAATTGTACCGTGGTGATATAGCCACAAAAATGAAGAACAGTCACCCGGTGAAGTAAGATCAATGAGAATTGCAATCCTGTATTCATCATTGACGATTTCGATATTAAATCCTGATGATCCAGGCCACATATTCGAATCATCGAATATTATCAATTCGAATTAGGCCATTACAACAAACCGTCTCGACATTCTGAATAATATTAACCTTGATGAAAAGATTTTATTTTCGATCCTACTGAAAGCAAAATAGGTATCATTACTGGTGGAAACAAACTAGATTTCTATAGAACATATTGGTGGCCCTGAAAAGGGCCATTGGTTTTTGATTCCGCAACTTTTCGAATGAGAGAAATGGGACGTATTCATTGTCTTCGACAGATGACGAATTACTTCTTCCTCTTTGGGGACGCTGCTTTCTTGGATTTCGTCGCAGTAGTCGCCGTCGCAGCAGGCTTAACAGTTTTAGGTTTTGGCGCCTTCGGTTTCTTCGTGGGACCACCTCCCTTGTTCAACTTTTTTGCCTTCGAAGGAGATTTGATCTCACTCGAAGCAGTCTTAGCTGCCGATTTGACTATTTCTTTATCCTCGACGGAGGCGGCAATAACTTTCTTCGCCTTGGACGGAGGAGGAGGAGCAGCGGTAAGTTTCTTCTCGGAAATTGCCTTTTTCGATTTCGAAGAAGATACTCTTTTGGCTACTTTCGACTTATCACCAGCAATGGCAGCGCTTTTCGTCAACTGTTTTTTTTTTTTAGGCTTGTCTGTTGCATTGCTTAGATTCTTGTCTCCTGACGACGAAGGTTTGGAAAGAGTTGAGACCGCAGATGGTAATTTGAAGGAACCAGATGCACCTTTTCCTTTCGTCTGAACCAACGATCCAGAAACAACCGAAGCTTTCAAATACTTTTTGATGAACGGAGCAACTTTTTCAGCGTCCACTTTGTAGTTGGCAGCGATGAACTTCTTGATTGCCTGTAGCGAAGAGCCACCTCTTTCTTTCAATCCCTTGATGGCGTTATTCACCATTTCAGATGTAGGCGGATGTGAAGGTTTCACTTTAGCGTATTTCGCTGTTTTCTTCTCTTTCTTCACAGGAGACTGTGTTTGAGGTGACGTCGTCGTCGATGCCGATGACGAAGAGGCGGTCGTAGCCGAAGCAGTAGATTTCTGATTTTCCGTATCAGCCATTATGATTCGTTCGTTTCGTCGACTCGAATTTATAAATATCTATTTACCAATATCAGCGAACCACTTTGTGAGCTGTATGGAATCTGAATGAGGCCTGGAGCGCAAGTAATTTTTTTTTATACTGCAAACCGATATCCTAGTCGGACGGTAGACTGGACGTTCGCAGATCCCGAGTAATACGAACATGAAGGCTACCACTCTGATATATTTTCCCTTGGCGGAATTTCTATCCGATTATCGTTTCGTGAGAAATCGTCACAAATCAAGATTAGAACTCACATCAGATCCTGCCACAATGTCAAAGTATTCAGTGGAAATATACGAATAAAAATGACACCTACATGTATCTACCGGCATTTGACGCTAGGAAAGATATCAAATTCGCACAGTCGATCGAGATACGGACACTAACCTAGAGCAATGTCAACGTCGAGGTCGATGCCGCATCGGTGTATATCGAACCTCTATCCCATCATTCATATTTTTCCCGAAGAAATTCGGATGGCTCGAACAAGAATAACATAATCAGATGAGCATTAGAATGTTCCTTATGACCTCTTCAATATGGGACTATTTAGAATCGGAGGACGAATTCTTCCGGAGATTTTTTGTGGTTCTGAAAAGAACCGATTTTTATACTAATACGATGCGTCGATTGGATTATTTGGAACTCGTATATTTGGTTACCGCTTTGGTACCTTCGCTGACAGCGTGCTTAGCCAATTCACCAGGAAGCAGTAGACGTACCGCTGTTTGAATTTCTCTACTCGTGATGGTCGAACGTTTGTTGTAATGTGCAAGGCGGGAGGCTTCGGCGGCAATCCTTTCGAATATATCGTTAACGAAACTGTTCATAATGCTCATCGCCTTACTAGATATTCCAGTGTCGGGATGAACTTGTTTCAGGACTTTATAAATGTAGATGGCATAGCTTTCCTTCCTCCTTCGTTTCTTTTTCTTATCGGTTTTGGCGATATTTTTCTGGGCTTTACCAGCTTTCTTCGCAGCTTTTCCACTGGCTTTGGGAGGCATGTTGATGTTGATCGAAATAACGAACTAACTGGGATCGAAAAATGATTGATATATACAAGCAAGCAGTTATCCATTAGACTCCGCCCATCCAAATGGAAGGCAGTCAATGGTCGAAGCCCGGTTCCGAAGAGTCATGCATAGAAACCGTTTTCTCGTAAACTCCGCCCACCACGATTGCTCCGAAGGTTGTAAATGATGATCGAGAATTCATGAGGGTAACCCTAATCCTCCGTAATCTTCTTCAAGCGGTACCATTTTATGTATTTATAATTCCAATATTGTGGTAATAAACGAATTTACATATTTGAGGGTACTACTGTTGTTGTATAATGTAAAATTATAGACATTTAGGTCCATAAAATGAAACACTCAATGTATAATGATTACACATATAATAAACATAAAATTATGGTCAGATAGGGGCTACCGGAGGGTTTTACCGATTGAAGGGTTATGATTTAGAGTTCCTTTTGAAGTAAGATTAGATATATATATTTATATATTAGAATAGAACCCCATATCTTTAGATATTTATATATATATATACACCATGAGCTAGGTTTGCATAGTCGATTACGGATAACCAGGGACTAGAATGAAAAAAAATCCAAAAGCATAAAAAAAAAAAAAATTTGCAGGGGTTCCAAGAGGCATTAAATATATATATATATATATATATATATATATATATATATATATATATATATATATGTATATGATTTTTTCAATAGTGTCATGGGAAAAAAACCCAACCTAACCTAACCCGACCTAACCTGACCTAACCTAACATAACCCAACCTAACCTAACATAACCCATCCTAACCTGACCTAACCTAACCTAACATAACCCAACCTAACCTAACCTAACCCAACCTAACCTAACATAACCCAACCTAACATAACCCAACCTAACCCAACCTAACCCATCCTAACCTGACCTAACCTAACATAACCCAACCTAACCTAACCCAACCCAACCTAACCTAACCCAACCTAACCTAACCTAACCTAACATAACCCAACCTAACCCATCCTAACCTGACCTAACCCAACCCAACCTAACCTAACCTAACCTAACCCAACCTAACCCAACCTAACCTAACATAACCCAACCTAACCTAACCTAACCTAACCTAACCCAACCTAACCTAACCTAACCCAACCCAACCTAACCCAACCTAACCCAACCTAACCTAACCTAACCTAACCCAACCTAACCCATCCTAACCTGACCTAACCTAACCTAACCTAACATAACCCAACCTAACCCAACCTAACCCATCCTAACCTGACCTAACCCAACCTAAACCAACCTAACCCAACCTAACCCAACCTAACCTAACCTAACCTAACCCAACCTAACCCATCCTAACCTGACCTAACCTAACCTAACCTAACCCAACCTAACCCATCCTAACCTGACCTAACCCAACCTAACCTAACCTAACCTAACCCAACCTAACCCAACCTAACCCAACCTAACCCAACCTAACCTAACATAACCCAACCTAACCTAACCTAACATAACCCAACCTAACCCAACCTAACCCAACCTAACCCATCCTAACCTAACATAACCCAACCTAACCTAACCTAACATAACCCAACCTAACCCAACCTAACCCATCCTAACCTGACCTAACCCAACCTAACCTAACCTAACCTAACCCAACCTAACCTAACCTAACATAACCCAACCTAACCTAACCTAACATAACCCAACCTAACCTAACCTAACCTAACCTAACCTAACCTAACCTAA
>JARUHQ010000080.1:0-5000 GCA_029955515.1 Chrysomela aeneicollis | reverse complement strand
CAGACCAGACGACGTCATCGAATTTCTGTCAAAAGAATCTCGGACACGACGGTCGTGCAACGCGCGAAGAGCGACGCTGTGAACTCGTATATATCGCCGTAATGACAACGGTGCAGCTACGTTCGATAGCTCGATACGTCGTCGTGCACAAACACTGCGAATCGCTTCGTCCCGGTTATGGGAAACGAAACGAAATGCCGCTTTCGCGTTTTGAGACGCCGCGTCGTCATCGTCTGGAGAAGAATAATTCTTCGACAGAACGAAGACGGCACGTCAAACGTCCAACTCGCTCCGACGTTATTCCGAACAAATAGTTCGGAAAAACCGAGCAGTCTTTGAAATAGATACGACCCTCAGCCAGGAGTGGTCCGGGAACAGTATCCGAGGACCGCAATGTGCGTTCGAAATGTCGATGTTCATGTGTCCTGCAGTTCACAAGTTGACGCGCAATTAGCTGCGTTCTTCATCGACCCACGAGCCAAGTGATCCACCGTTCAGGGTAATCATTTTTTCAGACGTCGTTTTCGACGTCTCTCTGTCAGGTGGCTAGTAAATCACAAATTACGATCGAAATTACGGTCGCGCTCAACGATCTCGTTTTGGTACAGCACATGTACAATTTCAGACGAGGCGTACGGAGAACGTGCGCGACTTTCTTTCGTTCGGTCGTCGTCGAGGAGGACGCGCGTAAGCCATCCCGACGGCCGGGCGAACATCTTTCAACACCTTCGAAAAGCCACCGCTTCGTAGGTCGGTAACGTGTGCGTGTATGTAGACGCATGTTTTGACCACGAAGCAACGGCGTTCCTTCGAAACATCAAGTTTTCGTGTTTGGCTTATCTTCTATCCGTCCGCTCGAATGTTGAATAGCATTCGACGTATAATACATCGTCGTTTCATCCTATCACTTGATCGAGCAAGGACGACGAGAAGAATCGACACACAATAACTTGCCGTTTCCAGGTACCCGGATCAATATCGTTTACCGATGTTCGCGCGCAAGCCCTGGAGCTTCACGCGCTCAGAACAGCGGCCGATCTCGTCGGGATCGTTTTGAAATGGTTTTCACGCTTCATTGAAAACCTCCAAGACGACCATATCGTTCTAAAGTAAAGGATCCATCGTCGTGCTCGACCCACTTAGAAACGACACTCTCTAGATAGAGAAGAGTTCGATCGCTCCGGAGCACACGTCGATATTTCCCCGTCGCACGAGGCAACAGTTAATTCGAAAAAGAAGAAATCAGCAGACTCGTCGTTTTTTTTCGACAAAAACGCTGTAATGATCCTTCCGCAGGTTCACCTACGGAAACCTTGTTACGACTTTTACTTCCTCTAAATGATCAAGTTTGGTCATCTTTCCGAAGCATCGGCGACGCCGAAACGCCGCCGCGCTCAGTCCGAAGACCTCACTAAATCATTCAATCGGTAGTAGCGACGGGCGGTGTGTACAAAGGGCAGGGACGTAATCAACGCGAGCTTATGACTCGCGCTTACTGGGAATTCCTCGTTCATGGGGAACAATTGCAAGCCCCAATCCCTAGCACGAAGGAGGTTCAGCGGGTTACCCGGGCCGCTCGGCCAGGGAGGACACGCTGATTCCT
Organism: Chrysomela aeneicollis; assembly: GCA_029955515.1. Taxonomy (NCBI): domain Eukaryota; kingdom Metazoa; phylum Arthropoda; class Insecta; order Coleoptera; family Chrysomelidae; genus Chrysomela; species Chrysomela aeneicollis. The sequence continues at coordinate 3,397 of JARUHQ010000080.1, read as the reverse complement.
TCAGTGTAGCGCGCGTGCGGCCCAGAACATCTAAGGGCATCACAGACCTGTTATTGCTCAATCTCGTGCGGCTAAAAGCCGCCTGTCCCTCTAAGAAGAATTGTTTGTACGCCGACAGTAAAAACCGCGCACGGAAGAAGACGAATCCTCAACCGGCGGGCCTTTGGGATGTCGAAAACGCCTAGTTAGCAGGCTAGAATCTCGTTCGTTATCGGAATTAACCAGACAAATCACTCCACCAACTAAGAACGGCCATGCACCACCACCCACCGAATCAAGAAAGAGCTCTCAATCTGTCAATCCTTCCGGTGTCCGGGCCTGGTGAGGTTTCCCGTGTTGAGTCAAATTAAGCCGCAGGCTCCACTCCTGGTGGTGCCCTTCCGTCAATTCCTTTAAGTTTCAGCTTTGCAACCATACTTCCCCCGGAACCCAAACGCTTTGGTTTCCCGGAAGCTGCCCGCCGAGTCATCGGAGGAACGTCGGCGGATCGCTAGCTGGCATCGTTTATGGTTAGAACTAGGGCGGTATCTGATCGCCTTCGAACCTCTAACTTTCGTTCTTGATCAATGAAAGCGTTTTTGGCAAATGCTTTCGCTTCTGTCCGTCTTGCGACGATCCAAGAATTTCACCTCTAACGTCGCAATACGAATGCCCCCATCCGTTCCTATTAATCATTACCTCGGGGTTCCGAAAACCAACAAAATAGAACCGAGGTCCTATTCCATTATTCCATGCACACAGTATTCAGGCGAAGTTTTAGCCTGCTTTAAGCACTCTAATTTGTTCAAAGTAAACGTGCCGGCCCACCTCGACACTCAGTGAAGAGCACCGCGGCGGGATTGAGTTGGGCCGCCCTTGCGAGCTAAGCCCACCGGCAGGACGTCCCGCGGCACGCCAGTTGACACCGCGTACGATGAACCAGCGGCGCGGGACACAGATTCGACTACGAGCTTTTTAACCGCAACAACTTTAATATACGCTATTGGAGCTGGAATTACCGCGGCTGCTGGCACCAGACTTGCCCTCCAATTGATCCTCGTTAAAGGGTTTAGAGTGTACTCATTCCGATTACGGGGCCTCGGATGAGTCCCGTATCGTTATTTTTCGTCACTACCTCCCCGTGCCGGGAGTGGGTAATTTGCGCGCCTGCTGCCTTCCTTGGATGTGGTAGCCGTTTCTCAGGCTCCCTCTCCGGAATCGAACCCTGATTCCCCGTTACCCGTTACAACCATGGTAGGCGCAGAACCTACCATCGACAGTTGATAAGGCAGACATTTGAAAGATGCGTCGCCGGTGCGAGACCGTGCGATCAGCGTAAAGTTATTCAGAGTCACCAAGTTGTACGATGACGAGCGAACCCGCCACCGATTGGTTTTGATCTAATAAAAGCGCTCCTTCCGTCTCCGGTCGGAGCTCTGTTTGCATGTATTAGCTCTAGAATTACCACAGTTATCCAAGTAAATGTGGGTACGATCTAAGGAACCATAACTGATTTAATGAGCCTTTCGCGGTTTCACCTTAATTTGGCTTGTACTGAGACATGCATGGCTTAATCTTTGAGACAAGCATATGACTACTGGCAGGATCAACCAGGGAGCTGTTCTACGTATAACGAATATAGTAGACCAGTCTCCGTTGCTGCGTTGTAGTAGTAGTAACAGAGACACAGCCGTATATATTCACGTGCGTGTTTCGAGTTGCGTCAGACCGAAGATAAACTTCGGAAACGCCACGCTCGACGGAAATAGCTGTTTTCGTGTGTGCATTACTACGACATCACACTATCATCGGATCGACAGAGACTGCAATGTACAGAACCGCGCTACCGCTGTCAGCATCTCGGACGAGAAACAACACGACAGCGCTTGAATTCCATATATCCGCCCCGTTTTCGTCGACCGATAAAAAATTTCGAACATTCTCTCGACCCTTCGCTAGATTGAAAGCGACACGGTGTTCTCGAAAGAATCGTTACGTTTAATTTTATTCTCGCTCGGACAGAGGTGAGTTATCGCTTGTTATATTTTTGTGACTTGATTGTCACGTTTTTTTGGTTGATCGCATGAGGACCGCTCGCGCTAAGCACTTGCTGCATCCGCGATCTCGCTGTGATAGATGTTTATTCGTCTCGAATCGAAGCTAGTGCGACAACAACGAAGAGGCCATCATCATCCTAGCACGAAGACGTAAAATAAACAAACCGGGACAACTTTAGACATCCAACACGTACGCACTATGGGAATTGGACAGTCTCAAACACGACACCAAAAATGCAATATTATCTGGTTCCATGTTGATAGTCGGACCCGTAGAACGGTGAAGGTATGCCTTGACATACACGAGTCGAATAAAAATGACTGGCACAGTTAAACGTATCGTGCATCAAGTAGGTGGTCCCGGTGCAGAGAACGCCCGACAGCTCACGCCGTCGAGTCGACTCTCCACATATAAGCGCACCGGACCCAAAGACGTGTTCGAACGCTTTCGTATGGAGAACATGATTGTTCTTATGGTTGGCTCGTCGTTACTCCGAACCATATGGATACGATTTCCGCTCTACGAAACTCTCGCCTCTCGAATGGAACATGATAGTGATACATAACGATACATTTATCGAATATACGTGACAGGTTTCCGATGAGAACAACTAAGAATTTGATATGTTGTTCTGACACCGGTCTGATTTCGGACTTCACTTTCCATAGGACATGGATCATTACGTTGAATGGAAAGTGGAGCGTACTTCAACTTAGAAACTCAGACGACGCTTGGACGATGCTTCAGAAGAGAAGCCGCAAAGACCAGAGTCCCAGAAGATACGAGTTTCGGAAAGTGAATAGTGCTTTATATACAAATGAATTTCATACGTTCCGATGCAACGATGGATTTGTACATATCTCAGTAGTGATTGCGAACCAAAATATTACTCGTCTTCGTCTATATTTCCTCTGAAGGTTGATACGAGTTTCCGTCTGAATCCTCGAGTCCGTCATTTCAATTCAAATCAGGCCATAACAAAAAACCGTCTCGAAATTCAACTTAGAAACTCAGACGACGCTTGGACGATGCCGGAGTTGACGTATTGGAAACGAACCTCCAACGTATTCTGATCTGTTCTATTTCGTCCATATTTCATCCGAAGAGGAGCCGCGGAGTCTGAAGTCAATGGAGACATGGTTTTGGAAAGTAAAGTGTACTAATTTCATACGTACCGATGGATTCCCACACATTCTCATAAAGACATAGTTTCGGAAAGTGAAGTGTACTTTTTATAAAAACCCATTTCATACGTACAGATGCAACGATGAATTCTTTAGAATTTCAAAGTGATCGACAACAAATAAAGAACTTGTTTCCGTCCAAAATTCTTCAGGATGGAAGCCGCAAAGTTTGAAGA